>JAQIXG010006569.1:0-10189 GCA_034700105.1 Oconnorella tubifera
GTAGGCGAGATCCCAGTAGGCGAGTTACCCAGTAGGCGAGATCCCAGTAGGCGAGTTACCCAGTAGGCGAGTTGACTCGACCCCTACGGTATACTGATCATAGAATATCAACATGGGTGAATTATTTATTTGAAATTAAACTTTTAACGTCAACAGAAATACTTCAAGTTGTTATAGTAATTAGGCCTACGATTATTATTCGACTTGAAAAGTTAAAAATATTTCATTTTTCCTATTAAGTTATATTAATTTTTAAATACTGTTCTTTTTTTCAATGAATAAAAGTTCATATATAAGAATCTCAGTTTTAACGTTAAATAGAAACCGTCACAATATTCATATATTATTTTTGCTCTGATATATTTGTACATATTCCAAAACTAAACTGTGGTGCTTAGAATGTTTGTAATAGAATATTCTTTATAGTTGACGGAGCAGTTTTTTTAAATCTTCAATATTGTTATTAAATTTTCGATATTGCATATTATTTGATCCCATTAAAAGACAAGTTCGATATAACGCTTTCTTTTTTGGGGGTCACTAAATCCGTTTTTTTTGCAGACCACTGGTTCTCATCTGGCAGTCCAAGGCAACCAGACCGATCTGTAGTATAAATCTGCATTAAAACGCACTATATAATGTATAATCTACACTTTTTGCGTCGAACGAAAAGTCAGTGGTCTTATCAACTTATCAAAGCGATATAATTGAATAAATAAAGGTGCGATTGACTTGATTGAGTCTGCAATCATGGAAACTAAGTGGATATGTTATTCTTTATTCCATTGACTCAAGATATCGACTTTTTGATCAAAGCTCAAGACGCTACAAAACTCAGACGTATCACTGTATATCTACATAAAAAGATTTGCAACTGAGAGTAATTTAACTGCGAACTAAGACAAAATTCTTTTCAATCTAATTTATTTATTTAAAATTTTAATAATTTAATTTTTATCCTCATTCTTTCATTTTGTTGGATTAATTTTAAAATAGCTCTGCTTTTATGATTAAATATCTTATTGAATTTTAATTAAGAATTAAGATAGTATGCCTACAATTTTAGATTTCAAAATTTATTGATTTATTCAAACACACTGAAACAATAATGTGTTAGTTCATTCTGAACTTATTTAGACGTTATATTTCCCTATGAAGCTAGTCATTTGACTAGTATTTGACTAGTTAATATTATAATATTATATTATAATATTAGCTATAATAATATTATAATATTACAAAAAATAAGTGGATTTCACGCTGAATAAGAAAAAAACATTCAAACTGCTTTCATATTAGCGAACTAATCATGAACTTAAATATAAAGCAAGCCTGCTATTAATAACAACATACTCGTAATGGGAAACAAACTGAACAGCAATGTAACTGATGCCGTCAAGGAACAAGCCGCGGGCGAGACTCCCATTTATAAGTTCTTAAATTTAAAGGGAGGCGGTGAGCTCGTTGAACTCATGAAGAAAGCCTTGATGACAAAAAACTACAGAGAAGTAGATGAACGCATTCGTGAAGGATTCAAACCTTATCTTTATAACGGAGGACGAGGAAAATTTGCTCCTCTGGCTGATATCGTGAACGCTCGTTGTGGACGGAAGAGGATTGAAATGAAAGAATGTGGAGTTTCTAGTTTTGAAATGATGACAGAAGACAAAGAGACGAACGGTAGGTTAGACCTATAAGTTGGTAAGATTTTTTCAAAAAATATGTCTAAATTTGTTATCAATATTGGCCAATATTATACTGTAGGTCTTTATGTCATAATATATCCACAATAAATTATACAGCTAATATATAAATATTATGTAATTACAGTAGAACAACTGATATATTATTTCATTGCATGTAGGATTAGAACTTATACACAATTTTGAAAGAATGAATAATATGCGTGCATGTAAGCATATATGCCTATAAAATAAAATATTTGATTTATTTTCTAAAAAAACAGGATTAAAGTATAAAGAAGTGTGTTGGTCGTTAGAAGAGAGAGGCAGTGTTGGAGAGACGCCGCTTCACGTTTGTTTGCTGAAATCAACATCAATACATGCTAATCTCGCCAAGAGACTTCTTCGTATCTATCCTAAGCTCATCGTTGACATCTATCTGAGTGACGAATATTACGGTTTTGTTATTATGTTTATTATTATCAAATATCATTAGACTAGCTATTCGTGTAGACCTTATTAATAATTAATGATAACCAATTAGTGATCGTGTTAATTATTAGAATTAAACATTTTATTTCGTTTGCACAATGTACACTGCACACTGTACTGTAACAGTAGTGTTTCTAGGTGTCTGTCTATCTTTTTGTTTGCATGTCTCTCTATCTATGAGGGGGAGGGAGTAGCTGGGGGGGGGGGGGAAACTATAATAATATTTGAAATAGGAGAAAATGTTCTTCACATGGCTATTGTAAATGAAGACCCTGCGATGGTGAAGTTTTTCTTGGATAACGGAGCCGACTGTCATCAACGCTGTTGCGGCAATTTCTTCACACCGGACGATCAGAAGGCTTCAAAGAGAGATAGTTATAAGCATGAGTGGTATGATCTGACCTCTGTCACTAATTACTATGGGTTAGATCACTGAGTTATTTTATTTATAAGTTGATTTATAATATTCAGTTTGATTGGAAATATGATATTAATTCAACTTATTCTTTTAATTCTAATAGAACTTTATTATAATAGTATTTTATAATTGTGTACCAAGGTGATGATTTTAAGTCATCTCAATTTTTAACTACTGATATATTGTGAGACACATACGTGCGTATCAATATGTAGTTAATAATTGTTATTGAAAATGATTGAAAAAAATGTATTTTATTATTTTAACGTAAGACTATCATAAAAAAAATCAGTCTACACCTGTGTAACCTAAATATATAGATTGCTTGGCTTTATTTAAAGTTGATCATAAATATTCAAAGGTTTTTAATCTTGGCATTTTTCTATGCAGATACACTTACTGGGGCGAGTACCCTCTGGGTTTCGCTGTCTGTCTCGGCCAAGAGGAATGCGTTCGATTATTGATAGCTAAAAAGGCTGATGTTAATCTTCAAGATACTAATGGAAACTGTGCTCTGCATCTCATAGTCATTCACTACTGCAAGGTTATTTCTGAGAGCATTTCTTTCAAAATAGTCAGAACCACAACACAATGCCTTTTAAAGTTGTTTAGTTGAATTATTTAGCTATTTAGAACTTAATTTTTCACTATATTTTAGCCATGTGATTTGTATTTATTATGCAGATGAGAGACAGAATGGCATCGGGAGTGGTAAGTTTGTTCAGCCGTTTCTTATAATAATAGTAATAATAATGCGAAATATAATCATTGTAATACTACTTAAACTCATCAAGGGATAGTATTTGAGAATGCTAGAAAAAATTGTCAGATTTTTGTAGGCAAATATTGCCCCCCTTCCTGTCCAAGATCAAAGTATAGATTGTTCTTGTCGGCTTAAGCTGTTTATCTGTAAAAAGTAACCTGCATAGAAACTAGCGCTTCTTTCCAAATGATTTAACAAATGCTTTTGTTGTAGAAATTAAAGTGCCTGGTTCAGTAGATAACATTTAGCGTTGCTTTATTTTTTATATTCAATTTGATCTATTCTCTAACTTGTTTTCTGTCATATGTTGTTATGAAATATGTCAAAACGAAATTGGTATCCAAAACTTGAGAAATTGTAATATTTGTTGTAGAATTACTGTGGACCAGAGGTAAGTCACCTAAAATGTAATGTTTTAAAATATCTAAATTTGTATTAAAGGACTATTTATATTATTTACGTTTATAGGAAAATAGTAAGCTATATGAAGCTCTTATATACAGTATTTATACGTTGTATCGTTATGATAACATGTATTATCACTGTATTCTCATCAGTAATAGCTTTACTGCTTAATAATGTCAATATTATCATTCATATGTTTAATGTAGTTTTTTTAGTCTATGATGATTATAATATTATACTTGCTAGCCGACAGCCTATATTATAATTCTTTAATTTAAAAGCAAAAAAATCTGTGATTAAACTTTTTATTAAACAATTTAAATCCATACAGGAAATGTTCAATCTTCTTGTCAGCATGGGGGCAAAATTGCATCTAAAAAATTGTCAGGGACTAACTCCTCTAGTACTTTCTGCAAAGCTTGGCAGGAAAGAAGTTTGTTTCAATTTATTCATGTATATTCAGATTAATTTTGTAGCAGGAACATTTGTATGGAAGAAAATATACAGTTAGCCCACATTGAAAATAAATATATGATTGATATTATGAACAAAACAATTACTATGTTAGATTCATACTATTACATGCAATTTAATTAAAATATTCTAGGTGAATGGATTTATAGCAAAACTATGAATGATTTAAAGTATTTTAAGCAGTCAAACAATCACAAAACAATATATCATTGCAGATTATAAATTATTCCATAATATCTTTGTACTATAGCTATGTTTGTGCAATAATTAGCACATGTTATTCTATAGCAGTATTATCAGGTTACTTTAATATTGCAGATGTTCGAGCATATAATGCAGATTGATCGTGAAGTATATTGGGAGTTTGGCAGCGTCTCGTGTTGCGGTTATCCATTAGAGCACATTGACACTATTTCTGAAACTGGTGAAATCAACACAAATTCTGTCACTTATCATATCGTTCAAGGGGTAATTTTAGAATGTTTCATTAGTAAATATTTTCATTATTTTATGCTATGTTTTTAATTGGAATAGTTTTTACTATTCCAGAGAGAAAAATCTCTGTAAAAAACTTTGATTCTTTTTATTATTGTCATAGATTAGGATATATTCAGGGATTAAGACTTAATATATATTCTTAGTATTTAGCCCAGTCTTTCTAATTGTGCAATTTTTCACAGATTTAAGTTGATTTAAATTATGATTGTTTAAGTGTGCATAAAAAAAGGTTTTAAAATGTCACTAAGTTAACAGCCTTTTAAAAAATTGTCTATAGAAATCAATTACACATAGAGCAATTGCTGTAACAGGATGCGCCTGAACATTTAGATATGATTGATGGCACTGTGGCTCATTTATTGCATGAAAAATGGAAAACTTTTGCAAGATTTCGGTATGATGTAAATATTATAGTGATTGTCTTTTGCTTTAGTCATTTTTATTTCTTTGTTTTATTTCTTTGCTAGGATTAACATAATATTATACAACATTAAAAATAAACAAGCAAAAAGGTTATGCCATAATAACCATTTTGAAACAACTGATGCGTATTCTTGCAATTTACTTATTTTTTCAGATTTTTAAGAAGATTTCTGACATTTGTCGTGTACTTCATCATGATGATGGTGGCATTCGCACTCAGACCTGGGACAGCGATTATTACCACAGATCCATCATTGATTAACAACACCAATGTCACAGAAATTAATCCTTGTTATCTGCTCTATCCAGAATCTATACAAGACAAAGTAGCTACTATCTGCATTCCTAAATTATACGTTTTTATTATCTTTTTAAGATATTCTAAAATTTCAAATTATTTTGAAGCATGTCTTAGGGCTGACAGACTCTTTTCACTCTTAGTTTCTCATATAGATATGTCGTTAGATATGTCGGTGAATCTTGAACGTTAACATCACGTAAAATCGCCCAAGTTAACTATGCAAATAACAAAATGTTTGCGTTGCATTTATATTTACTTTTTTAAAAAAACTTTTGTAACGTTTCAGATTCGCATAGCATTTGAGCTGATAGTTGTCAGTGGTTCAGTTATCTATATTCTTCTGGTTGTCAAAGAAATTTATCATCTGCCGTTTCATCTCTTTCTTCATAGCTTGGTTCGCTATATATACTAGTTAAAAGTATTCTTGTATAAGATGGTATCTATAATTTTCTTCGTAAAAATCAAGCATATTGAAATTATCTCAAATACTTTAAAGCGCAATAATAAATCTTACGGTCATATACTGTAAATCGGATAATATATTGCACTCAAAATACAGTGACGATTTAAAAACCATTGGAATGTTTCAGATATTCTACGTAATATCCGAAAAATTTCTTTAAATGAAATATAAAATCCATCATGTTTATCCATCTTGTTCATCTGATATTTTTCCCTGATCCACAACTGTAAATATAATTTTTTCCAATATAAGAAATTAGTAAAGTACGAGAAATTTGTAAAGAAATCTTTATATAAAACATTATACTAAAATTATATCATTTTTCTGTCATTTTTGAAAAAGGTACATACCCGATATCTTGCTTATATTTTAGGTTGCGGCTCCTTCAAAAACGTTATTTTTAATATCAAACTTCTTGATCATACTGATGATACCAGGCAGAGCTGGCTGTGCTCCTAGATATGAAGATGTGATGGCAGTTTTAGCACTTCTAAGCACGGGACCATATTTTCTCTTCTTTTGTCGGTATTTTTAACAAAACATTTCAATTCAATTTCGATTTAAATTTGTTTAAATAAGACAATATTTAGTCATCATAAATAAGTTTGAAATTCAATGTTTTGTAATATTCTGTGATATTTACAACATTAATTATTGTACATTTGCTTATACACAAGAGTGCAGTTTAAGATAAAAATTAATGTCATTAGTATTTGTAAAATTAGAATGTATTTATTTTTTAACTTTGTAATTATTGACATAATTACAAAGTTACAAAGTTATAGGAATTATCTAAAGGGGTGCTCATGTCCTAAGCCGATCATTTAGCTAAAACAAAGCTTTTATAAAATATTATTCTTAAAAATATTTAAATATTAATACAATATACATACCCATAATATTTCTATTTTAATAGTGGATTCAAAATCGTTGGACCGTTTGTTGTGATGATTTACAAAATGATACGAACTGATCTTCTGCGATTCTTTTCCATTTATCTCATCTTTGTCATTGGATTTTCACAAGGTAAAATACATTCCATTATTTTTTAAAGCTTGATTTTTCCGAATATAATGTACAGTCTTACATACAAGTCTTATACATACATGATCTGGATATGTTCCTTTTTAAAAGATTTAATTTTTATTAATTTGTGTTAATTTTTTTAATTTATTTATTATAATGCATCACATAATAAAATAATGGTATGCAATCACTTAATAAATAATCGTTTGCAAATCTTGTTTATTCACATTTTCAGCCATGTTCATCATATTCAGAGGATACAACAATGGAGTGTTCGGCTCGCCTCTAGAATCGATGCTCGGTATGTTCCGCATGTCACTCGGGGCATTCGCTGACGTGTATGAAACATTTGACAGCTCCCAGAACATGAATTATGCATATCTCATTACACCAAAGGTTTACCGCATCTGTCTTATCAATTTCATTGATAATTATCAATTGTAATAGGCTATATAGAGTGAAAAGGTGTAAGTGTCTAATTGAGCATCTTAAATTTTTAATAGCTTTGTTAAATCAATGTTTTTAACAGTGAGTTCTTTCTTGATAATGGAATGAATGATGATTGTTTCCCTGCAGATGATCTTCATTATTTACATGATATTAGTGACATTGCTTCTTGTCAATATGTTGATTGCAATGATGGGTCATACTTATGAATCAGTCAATGAATCTCAGAAAGAATGGCTTAGACAGGTGCTGATTTTTTATTAATAATATATAATATTATTAACATAACACACTCTATTAAATGAATTGAAAGTTAGAAAGGATAGATACATGATCTATTGCACCAAACAAGAATTCTTGAAATACTATCTAAAGTATGATAAACAGCATATAAATCGATAAATAATACGATTTTGAAGTTATAATAATAACTACGATTAATTAAACAAAGGTTATTTATTCCTCATTATACAAAATAATATCAATTTTATTTTTTTGTGTACTAAAAGTACAGCAAAGTGTGTTATACATTTTCCACGTTTTTTAAAATTATTTTTTAACCATATATCCTATTTGGTTAAAAAAATGATGTAATACATAAATAAATCAACATAAAATCTAATGTAAGCTTCTATCTACCAATTCATAATATATTGTTATAATAACATAAATTAGAAAGGATGTTATTCAATAAAATTAAAGTAATTTTTCGTAATTTTAATTCCACTACTTCAGTGGGCTAAGATTATTTTGGTAATTGAACAAACTGTCACGACTGAATCTCGAAAACGTCAGCAGATCAAATATTCACAACCAATGAAAGATGGTAGAAGAGCCCTGGCTCTCCGATGGAATATCAGCGTTAGTAATTAATATAATTATTAGTTACAATTTAGCAGATTAGTGCTAATAATTATTGTTTCATTTATCTTTATTAATCGTAACATATATGTATGTATATTTAATGGAAAATAATGAAAATCCTGATGAAAAGAGCATGTCGATATCGGAAATATATTCGATAAATCATTTAAAAAATGATACATTATAATTGTTAGACAGCATAATTCATATATGTATCTTATATTATAGATGATAATATTAGAGCATAATGGTTTATTAACTTGATAGAATGAAATAAATAAAGATTATACAAATAAACAAACGAAAAGCCTATACCATCAGAACACAAAAAAATATCAGATGAATCTTATAGGCCTACATACCTACTCATTAAATTCTACGATTAATTAAACTACGATTAGACAACTTATGATTTACATTATAGTAGGCTTGTTATGTTTCTGGGATATAAAATAAAAACGATCAATAACTAGAGTTGGCATGAATTTAATAAAAATGTAATCTAGTCGATATCAATATTTAGCGATTGTCTAATTTAGCTATTGTTATAATTTTCTATTTCTTTTTATAGGAAGGTGAACAAGAAAAAATGCAGGCAACAGTGTAAAAATGACAACAAATAATTAAAGTCTATAAATACATTTATTGTCAATAAATAGTTTATTAGGACAAAACCATGGGCGCCCACAGAAATTTTTGTAGGAGGGGGCAAAACAATGGTCCACAATTTTCAACAAGAGCTCGAAAAGTGCAAAACAGTAAATTAAGAACAATGGTATTTATCATATTTGTTTTTTTAACGTAAAATTTGAAAAATTTGAAACATAAAAAAATGTCTAGCCAAACAATATCAGTTATTTATTTTTCAATGAATTTTTCCACCTGAAGAGATAATTAATAATATAAAGTGAATCAGTGAGTTGGGTTGGGTCGTGTTTACGGTTGTCGATGTGGGCTGGGTCGGGTTGGGTCAAGCAAGTAGTGGGTTGGGTTGGATCGGGTCAAGATAATTGAACCCATAGCCATCTCTGCTTTATATTATCAGTTGCAACGGTGTCACGGTGATTTTGTTAAAGCATGATTTAAATTTTTGACTCTGAGTTGCACTTTGTGGACCTCGGTGTTTTAGTGCGAAGAAATTGGTTACAAGCCAAAATGTAGTATGTAAAAAAAATAAATGTCTATTTTCCAGGGAGGGGCAAGTGCCCCCTCTTGCCTCTATGTGCGGGCGACCATGGACAAAACCTTAATTAATATTAATACTGTATGTTCAAAGTAAACATTGAACGAAGCAAAACTTGTTCTCTATTCGGAATTTCAAAATATTGCATTTTCGTTTACAACTTTTTAATTAATATACCTAAATCCTAGAATTTTTCTCATTACTGAAATATTTGAAATTAATTCAACATATTAAATTTTGGATCGAAAGAAACAATACAATTTGCAATGTATAAGCCTATATGGTAATGTACACGTGCAAAAAAAGTATTTTGACACAGTAAGAAAATAAGCGAAAAAATTAACTTATTTTGTACTACTTGGCTACTGTATTTAACTTTTTACTACAATATAGAGCTTTTAAAAATGAACTGAATGCATGCTATTTAACTTCAGCAAACAGTTAAGCATTCATCGCATTTACTAGAACACAGAAATCGTTTATGAATACGAAGATTATTCGGAACAGTCTCATCAGTAATTTTTGAACAAAAAGAAAAAAACGTCGAGATATTATACAATATATACAATATATATGTTCGTCGAAAAAACTGAGAGAAATCGATGCCTACGATTATTCATTTTTTATTAAATCCCCCTCCCCAACACTACTAAATCTTGAATGCGAGACTGAATAAATGAATAAATGAATAAATGAATAAATGAATAAAAGAATAAATGAATAAATGAATAAATGAATAAATGAATAAAT
>JAQIXG010006570.1:0-10189 GCA_034700105.1 Oconnorella tubifera
GAAACTTTGGTGTGGCTGTAGTGATGGTATTGGGGGCTGTCTGAAAGTTAGTAACGGGGGATGTAATATTAATTTTTCATGGCTTATGTATTTAATTGCATTTTTAATTAAATTATCTGTTTATTCATTTTCATTATTTTGTTAATTTGTTGTCTCTGCAGTCCCACCCACTGTAGAGGCAGCAAGTTAATGAAGAATTTTCAAAATTTATAATCTAAGAACAATACTGATAATAGTAAAAATATTAGTAAGAATTGTAAGAAAGTTAATTATTGTAAACTTTTTCCTTTGCTGCATTCTTTTTATGTTCTCTTTGTTTTCTTCCTAATAATTGTTTTGCTCTTATTAATTGCTCATCCTCATTTCACTGCTCATCCTCCTAAATTCATTGTTCCTTCCCACCCTCTTCCTCCCTGCCTGCCTATCCAACTTCATTCTGTTGCTCAAACTCTCAATAAAGTCAATGTCTTCTTTCTTTGTCAACCTTTCCTAACTCGTCCTGGTGGTCTTCGGTCTCCTCGTTATACTAACTTTCTTTTTTCTATGCTTCTTATCCTTTCTGGAGATGTATCACTGAATCCTGGCCCTTATTTTCTTAATAATTCTTCTAAATCTGTTTTATCTTCCACTCTTCAATTTGTCTAAATGTCCGCTCTGCATCCTCCATCACACCTGATCTTGATAAACCTGCTGTCCTCCAAGAATTTATCCATAACTTTAAACTTATGACTACCTGTTGATCCTCTTCCTTCTGTTCTTAACTTACTTACACCGCCTAATTATTCTCTCATTCACCCTCCTCGTCTTCTTGGTAAAGGTTGCACTTAAAGGTTGCCTTGCACTTATCTATCGTTCTTACTTAAAGTTTCAAACTATATCTCTTCCTGTCTTTTCATCTCTTAATCTCTTTTATGTTCGTATCTCTATAGCTTCTACTTCCTTGACTCTTCTTACTGTTTATCATCCTCCGTCTTCATCTGAATCTTTTTTCTTGTCTGAATTTACATCTTAGCTTGAAAAGTTAATTACTTCTTCTGAACTTCTCATATTTCTAACGGTTTTCGTCTTTCTTTCTATCACATTCGTCCACCTCGTCCTTCCCTTGATAGAAATTCTGCTGTCTTGCTTATGCTCTTGTCTCATCTAAACTTGACTACTGTAATTCTCTTCATTATAATCTTTCTAATTCTTCTATTGATCGCCTGCAGTTAGTCCAAAATTTTCAAGCTAGAGTTGTTGTCTGTAATATTAAAAAGTGTCATCATATCTCTCCTACTATTAAACAATTTCATTGGTTTCCAGTCAGAGAGCGCATTCTTTTCAAAATTGCTACATTAACTTTTAAAACTTTACATCATCATCAGTCTTCCTATCTCACTGAAATCATCAAACCTTATGTTTCTTCTTATACACTTCGTTCTTCATAGCTACACAAACGTTCTCTTCCTCTTATAAAATCTGCTCAAGGTCAACGATATTTTTCCTTTGCTGCTCCCACTTTCTGGAATAGTTTACCTCTTAGCTTACGTTCCTCTACTTTTATTCATTTCTTTCATTCTCACCTTCATATACTTTTGCTTTTCCACCTTATATTTTTCTTCTTCTTTATAGACTGATTTCCCGGTTAAATGGTTCCTCTCTCATTTGATGGTTTGTCCTCACTGCATGGGTGGAGCACGTGTTGGCTTTCCTGATACTGAAGGACGTCTGCGACATCGTCTCTCGACAGTTAAACAGACGTTAAACTTATTGATTGATTGATATTGATAATTTTTCACAAACAATTGTTCCCCAATTCAAAAATACAAAAACTTCAATTACTTGTCTAACAAAACATTTTTTAAACATCAAGGTCCCCCGCGTCATCAATTACTTGTCTAACAAAACATTTTTTGGTCCCCCATGTCATAAAAATATGCAATATCAAGAAAAATCTCAAAAAGTTTCTCTTTAACGTCTCTCTCATCAAAAATGTCACTGAATGTTTTAAATGTTCTTAACGACCCAACCCCCCCCCACTTTCAATAAAGTCTGAAATGTTTTAAAGTATTCAATTTCCATTCAAAGTTTTTTAGAATGTCTTCAGAGTTTTCAACACCATGTCTTTAGGCACAAACCCTGCAGATTTGATATCAGATGAAAAATTCCGCATTGATCCACAAGACCAATCCCGCGATATTTGATCTTCGTCTCAGTTAAAGAGCATGACTACGATCATGGACTCTTCAGTCTATCTTCTATGCACTCTTCTATCGTATATGGGGTCTTCTATATATATATCAATCGTATATATATCTATCTTCTATATATATATATATATATATATATATCTATATATATAGAAGATATATCGTATATATATCTCTTCTATATATATCTATCCTATATGGTCTCTTCTACCTTCTATGGACTCTTCTATCGACTACGATCATGGACTCTTCTATCTATCTAAGTAGTAGAGACATCGTCTCTACTGGGAGAATGCATACAAACCTTGATTTCTGAACTGAAGCTCGTCTCAACTAAAGAACATGACTACGATCATGGACTCTTCTATCTGTACATCATCTCTACTTGGAGAATGCGTACGTGCATTGACTCCCAAACTGAACTTCGTCTCTACTAAGAGCAGATATAAGTACCTTGACTATTATATCTCTGAAACCCCCACTGATTAATCGTCTTACCAAATTCAACTCTCCATCTCCCAAACTTGTCTTCAGAAACCGGTACCTATATCTATATTTCGAATTTGATAGATGCTCTCAAATACCTTCAGCTGCCTCGTTGCTCCAGATTATTTATGTGATCTATTACTATCCGCCACAACCTAAATCTACTCGTTACTCGCAACGATGTTCAAATGCTGTCTACTACAACGGCGTCCCATCTGGATCGCAGAGTGACCTTCAGTCAACTCTAGTTATTAGGGACTAATAACTATGAATGATGGAAGAGAATCCTTCTGAATAGAGGATTCAAGGAAGTGGTGATAATAATTTCCCCTGCAGTGCTAAATTCATTATAAACAAAAGAGAATACTTCACTTATATCTATCTTACATTCCTCGTAACTTAGGCAGACAAGTAAGATAAGTCTTGGGTATAATTCTAGCGAAGCGTATATTATAACTCGCCATCAACTCCTCTCGCATCCCCGTTGGTGCGGGTCGATCCGTCCGCATCGCAGTCATATTTAGAAGACGACGATGTCGCTACTAACGCCACTCGTTCTCTAGTCCCTCTGCCTACTATTCAGGACGGAAGGCAACCATTGCGCAACAAATGCGAGACGCCACATTAATCAGATGCTTTAATATCTGACATTAATGCAGATGCATTAATAAATGTAACTTTAGTGTTAAAGACGCATTAATTGATACGGCCGGTGGCTTTATATAGCTGTAAAACTTGGACCATGAGGAAGCAAGAGATTGATAAAATGAATTCGTTTGAAATGTGGATTTGGCAGAAGGTAATGCATATAAGCTGGCAGGAGAAGAAGACAATTAATGAAGTGCTTAAGTGTGTATGTGAGAGGAGATGTCTTGCTGAAATTATTTTAAAAAGAAAGAAAAATTTAATATGACATGTTTGAGAGGGGAGGGTTTGTTGAGATTGGCGACTGAAGGACGAATGGAGGGTAAGAGACCAAGGGGAAGGCCAAGGTTGGGATTGATTGATGATCTGAGCGAATGAAGCTATATAGACATAAAGAGAAAAGCGGAGGATATGAAGGGCTGGAGCGTTTGTATGCCAAGGACCTGCCATGAGGCAGAGAACTGATAATGAGCGTTAAATCATATATGTATTAATATAAGTATAACCAATCCTACATGTCACTTTGATTCTCTGTTAAGTTTAAGTTCTGATAATAATTATTCACTATTAATCAATTTTCAGTAATTTACGAAATATAAATAACATTTCATAAATTATGATACTTTATAACAAGCTTTAATAAAGGATAATATTAACGAATCACTTTTAATCTTATTTCATGGAAAAATTTACGAGACTAATCTATAAACAATTGATAAATTCTTCAGGATCGGCTCTGATGTCAAATAATGAGCGGTTCCTTAGAAGTGACCCAAATCAACTGTTGTGAATGGTCTGCTATGACTTGTTTCACTTTGGTATAGATTTCATCCATAGATTCACCCGAAATAACAGCTGTAATGAATAACAAACATACGTTTACATTATTAAATAAAACATTTTATGTTATGAATTTCAAAATAAAGCATTTACGCTGTGAAGTGGTAAAAAAGACAAAGTGTTGCCTGGTAAAAAAAATTAAAAGTGTGCCCTGGCTCTCTTATATTTTGATATCTAGGACGGTCGTAACAAGTCATCCTTCTAAAAATCAATGACTGATATCAGATTAGTGTTGAGCATACAAGCTACTATATTTCACTGTATTACTAACATGTAAAACAGTCTAATAGAGCCTACAGAAAAAACAAGTAAACCCGTGAAAATTGAAGAAAAGCTAACTTAGGCCTAACCCTAATTCCAATCTTACAACGAGAAAACAATTTAATAACCACCATCTATAATCGGAACCACAGCTATTCGTTTAGTAGTTCATCGTGTTAAGGATTGTATTGAGATTTGGTACGTGCGAATAGAAAACGTATTTTTTCATGTCCCTTTGTCATTTTTTCAGAGTTTTAAGAAGAGCGTTTGCGTAATGCAATGCAACGCGTATGCTATATTCTTTAAATTTGAAAAAGTTTATATTTTGATTAACTTTTTCATTTTTCATTTTAAACTCTTGCTTCTTCTTGAACACTAAGTGGACGGAGTCTTTATTAAACTTAAGCTCCGCCTATTGACCAAACAATATAACCTGGCTGTTGTGTAATAAATCAGAATCTGGTTCATACGTTAAAAATATATCTAATACAGACCACAAAAGTCGTTCCGATTTAGTACAACACCGTGTTAAGTGCTAGACGAAACCTGCCTCTACTTTGTAGCCTATAGTGGGCCTAATTGGGATGCAACTTATTGTTCCATTATTTGTACAACAGCAATTACAGTATATGCAAACTGTAAAACATATATAAACATTCGTTTAAATAACGTCATAACTGTTACAAAATAATAGTTAATAATAGATGGCCCCAAAGGACGGACAAAAACAATGAAAGCTCTAAACAGCAGGCAAGGTGATCTAGAACTAAAGCATTTTAGAACAAGAACAGCACGCTGACTTGCTTGAATACATAAGGGCTTGCCTTTAATACAAGAATCTAATGAGGATGCTCAAACGGATGAAAATTTCATCGAGGTTGATTTCAGACGTGAAAAAACGCCGACGGAAGAAACGTCAACGTCAATCTAACTCTCCTGCAGTTTCATATGCAGCGGCTCTGGTAAGAGAATCTGTCGTTGTCACTACGCCTGGACAATCAACTGCTCACAAGAATCAGTCACTTCAAATATTGGGGCCAAGGAAGGTGATGATTGGACATTCGACAACCTCTTCCATGACGGCATCAAAGGCACTAAATATTGCTAAATCTGTTTTTCGTTTTGGAAACATAGATGCCTGTTATACTGCAGATGATGTCAAACAGTATGTTGAGTCACTCGGGGTTAGGGTTATGTCGTGCTTTGAACGTAAGTCCAATAAATCGCGTTTTAAGGATAATAAAACATTTCGTATCTGCATTTTTGATGCAGATCACAAAGTTTTGCTATCTGAAAATAACTGGTATGTCCGGATCAGCGTGCAGCGATGGACTTTTAAACCTAAGAGACTGGATCAGGATCCGAATGGTAGAGGTGTAATGACATCTGATGGCTTGGGTACTGCAGGTGCTAGCATAGGATATAGTGCACATACTGACGCTGATTGAGCGGTTAGTGATATTAATTATGGCATTAAATAGAAATTTAACATTTAATATGCATATTGTATCTTACAACATGCACGGATTGAATCAGGGTAGTTCCTTATTAAATGATATATGTCAGGATATTGATCTAAAAATAATTTTTACACAAGAACATTGGCTGCCATCTTCAAATTTGAATAAAATTATAAATTTTCACAATTCTTACTCCGGTTTTAGAGTTTCAGCAATGAAAAATGCTGTCTCCCATCCAATTTTGAGAGGGCGACCTTTTGGGGGCGTGGCTACAATAATTCATAATGATATTTTACCAAGTGTATCATGTGTTTATGCTTCAGAACGGGTTGTTATTTTATCTAAATTTCAGTATTTATTGATCAATGTTTACTTTATTTGTAATAGTTCTGATCAAGATTGTATTGCAACTGATTTGTGTGCTGAAATTGCTAGTGTCATTAATCTTTTTAGAGATTATAAAATAATATTGGGGGGTGATATTAATACAGATTTGAGCATTAATTCTAAAAGAGCTTTAATGGTGCGTATTTTTTTATCTGAACATAAAATTTATATTTTATCTGATCACTTTAAACCTAATTGTGACTTTACATATTTTCATAATTCTTTGAAACTTTATAGCACTTTAGACTATTTTGGTATTTCTAATTATGATGTTATTTCTGATGTAAATTTTTTGGTGTTAGGTAAATTGGTACATTTTTCTGATCACATGCCTATCTCTTGTAGCTTAACTATTTCTATACATAAGTGTATAAATAAATCAGTTGTAAAAGAAAGGGAGGGAGCTAATGCTTTCCATCCTGTCAAGTTACGATGGGATAAGGCAGACCTTACAAAGCATTGTTATATGAGCTATACTAGTTTGCATCCACTCTTGCGTGACATAGATACTCTCTATTAAAATTCTCTAACTCCATTAATAAATGATAATAACTTCAACTTTGCCCTCGACCGACAACCTATGCTCTATCGATGTCAATTACTTAATGCTCGAATTGTTGCAATACCTCATATTGAAACATTTTACAGCAGTTTAACTTTAAAACTGAATGAAATTGCTGCTGCTACAGTTCCGGCTTCAAAGAAAAGCTCGTTAAAGCATTGGTGGAACGATGAATTAAAGTAGCTTAAGCATCAAGCTATTGTTTCCAATAACCGTTGGATAAGCGCAGGCAAACCTTCTTCTGGTATCATTGCAGAGCCCAGAAAAAGGATAAATACTTATATAAATTAACAATTAGAAAATTTCAAACAAATTGGAAAAAGATGGTACTACTGATTCTTTATATCTATCTTTATTACGTAATGACTCCAATAACTTTTGGCAAACTTGGGGAAGCAAGATGGGGGCCGAAAAGAGATTACCTAAATCCGTAAATGGTATCTGCATGGAGCATGATGTTGCTGAATCGTTTGCCTATCACTTCTTCTCAGCTTGTAAACCAATTTCACAAAAGCGTTGTAATAAGTTATTTAGTTAATTTTGTGTTAAAAAACAATTATCAAATGCTAAGGAAAGTTTACTTCAGTTTTTGTGTGATGTGGAATTAGTCTCTAATTTCATTACAAAACTGAAGGATGCAAATCTGCAGGTCGTGATGCATTGACGGCTGAGCATCTAATAAATTCTCGTCCTATAGTTGTTCAGTTATTAACGAAACTCATGAATTTAATGATTTTATTTGAGTACGTGCCAGACTCTTTTGGACTGGGAATAATTATACCGATACCCAAAGGTCAAATAGGAAGTGGTAATGTCAGTACTGATGATTTCAGGGGAATATCACTTAATGCAATTATTTCTAAACTATTTGAACTTTGTATACTAGTCTTGTTTAAAGAATATCTTAAAAGCCATGATATGCAATTCGGAATTAAAGCTAATTCTAGTACATCACATGCATTATTTTCTGTCAGAAAAACCACTGAATTTTTTATTGAAAGACAATCAACTAATCAGTTAATTTATGTTCTTTAGATTTAACGAAGGAATTTGCTAAAATGAATAGGCATGCATTATTTCTTAAATTACTGAAAATTAATTGTCCTATGATTCTTATTATTATATTAGACTGTTGGTTCTGTAAACGTTTGCTGTATTTAGGTGGGGTAATACTTATTCATCCTGGATGCGACTTGAATGTAGTACTAGGCAGGGAGGGGTATTATCGCCTAGTTATCGCAAACTTTATTTGCTGTGTTTATCAATGATGTAATTATTAAATTGCAAAGGTCATCCCTTGGTTGTCATATTCGAAATCTTTGCCTGAATGCCTTTATGTCCGCGGACGATTTGTTGTTATTATCAATTTCAATTAAAGACTTGCAGGATATGTGAACATTTGTAAGGCTGAGTTTTATTGGCTCGATATGGCTGTCAATATTAAGAAATCTGCTTGTATGAGCATAGTCAGTCGAATTGAAGGTACATTGATGAGTTTTGAAGTTACATTAATTTTAAATGATAAGCCCATAGCTTGAGAAAAAGAGATTCGTAATCTAGGAATTTATATAAAATCAGCCTCAGTCTTCAGATGTAACATGCATACCTGTAAAGTTAAATTTTATCAGAGTTTAAACAGCATACTTAGTAAATTAGGTTCATCTCCTAATATTAACTTGACTCTGTCATTGATTTTCTCGTTCTGTAATCCTACTTTTTATGGATTAGAATCGTTAAAGCTTTCTAAATCAGATATTAATAACCTAACGTCTCCTTATAATTCTGTATTTATGAAACTTTTTTCAACTTTTGACAAAAATGTTTAACGTGCTGTCAATTTTATTCAGGTTATTCAGAACAATGATTTACAAACTTTAAATTTTTATGATAAATTGTCTATCTCAGTTTGTTTGATAGTTCATTGCTTGTATGAGTGGTGTGGCAAAACTGATCAAGCATTAATAGCTATAAAGTACAGCAAATTGGAATCTGATGCAGCGTCTATAATTCAATCGAAAGTAACACGGTCGTTTAATAACTTTGTACAAACGATGCTTGTGAATTTAGTTTAACTTCATGATGCGAGAAAAAGGTTTATGTGCTGTCAGTTGTACACTGTTTATCTAATTTTAATATACTGAGTTAATTTAATATGAATGTGTTAATTTGTATTTATTGCAGTTAAAGTATATATTTTTGATTAATGTTTTAGAATCAAATAATTACTTCTATTTCACATATCTATTTAATTGTATCTGAACTTATTTATTCATTGTTTGAACTTGATTTAATTTGCACACTAATTGTCTGCACCATTGTTTGTTTATATTATATAATTATTTTTGCATGTTAACTGCCCATGTGTGGCGAATAAATATCTATCTGTAGATAAGTGGTTATATGGTGAAGTGTCGAATGGTATTCCGCTTTTTACTGCAAGAATTCTGCGCTTCAATGTCATTCCATCTATGTGATGCTGACGGGCCGCTGTAAACAGGGGCATGTTATGCCGAATGACATCATCTACAGCTCCCTGAATCGCATCCTTCGATCATCAACCTTGCTTCGATGTCGCTTTGTGATACATTATGGAGCTATAATAATTTGGGCCTATAACTATACCTACAATTTAAATCTAAATCACAATGACACAAAATACAGATTAACTTCAGAATTTCAATTAGAACTTCACTTTTTTAATTTATTGGTACTGCCATGCACTTTAATGAGTAACAGATCGTGTGGATACAAGCATATGACCCTAGGCCAACTTAATTCGCAGTTTCTTCGAAGTTAAAATTGGTTGCAAAATCTATGCCTGTTCACTAACCAGATGTGCTGAATGATCCGGATCATTCAGAACAGTGTTGGATGGCTCATTCAGTACAACACATCTATTTACATTTTAAACATCAATAAGTTGAAAATTATGACCTATAATGCTAGAAATCTTATTCCATTATTACTATATATCATTTATAAATCGCTGGTCAAAATTTCGGCGTAATTATAAGAACGACAGATGCTCCAAAACTTGCCTAAATCTGCCAAAATTTCTCGATAAAAAACCTTGTCTTTCAGTAAGCTTCATTTATTATCGATTTAAAAAGAATATTAATCATAAAACACAACATTTTAAAGAATTAAATGAAATTAGACGAATTTTCCTCCAAAGCGTCCGAAGTTCATCATGCCCCTGTATGAAGTGTTTCTAGTATCTCTCTAGCCGGCACCGCATTTGACATAATTTCAAACCTGCTGGAAAAATATATTTTGATCCGAAGAACCGCATTTGACAAAATTTCTAATGTGCCAACAATTCTAACTACACTACTTTATACAAAACACTTGTTACGCAA
>JAQIXG010006571.1:0-10186 GCA_034700105.1 Oconnorella tubifera
TTATATATTTTTATAAAAACGCTCAGAAGCGTAACCAGTAATTCACAATAAGGGGTTCTTATATTGTTTTGTATTTTTGATATTTTAAAAAAAAATTAATAATGATTTTAATAATTTTATAATAATGTTTGTACGCCTTTGAGGCTATATTCACACCTTCAATTATTTTAAAAATTAATTCCAGTGTGGGGTAATAACTCCCACAACCCTCCGCCCTCCCCTTGCTTAGTACACTGATAACGCTCAAAAACCTAACAGTTTAACCGGTTTTTATTGTAAAAAAGACAAGGGAGTACTCAATCTCCACTCCAGAGTCGCATTTAACTGACATTTGAACATTTTTCTTTAATGTAATTCTCAACATATGACGTCGCCGGCAATAAAGTTAACTGTATAATGGACACCGAGCGGCTTTCTTTAATCTTATAGAAAGTATTATTTCGTTCACACGTGCAGTTCTCTGTAAAATTTTAATGAACTGAAGCGCTCCGTGAGATCCCTGAGGGCCAGAAGGGCCAGGCCGAGCCATACACAACTATTTCTACTTAAAAGAGCATCAAAAAATAAGTCGAATAGAAATGTCAAATGTCTCTCTATGGCTTAAAATAAGAAAGTTAGAAACTTAAAAGTTGAATATCATGGATTATTATTTGATTATAATAATCATGTTATAATCTTATAATCTATGTATATACTGTCAGTTTTGACAGGTTATTACTAGTCATTTGACTGTTTCCATTTGAGGGATTAGTCGATCGCCGGTCGTTAAGCTCACCAACTATAGATAGAGTTAATTGATGGGGGATTATAAGCTATCGATCCAGACTTCTATTGTATTCGATCCTATTGTAAATAAGTCGACATAATTCTTAATTTTTCTCTCACTAACTAACAAAGGAGGTCCCAAGTGTCACATATACAAGTGTCTATAATTATTTTAATTGATCACAGTTTATGTCAGCACTGTTTAACAGTTCGCGACAGCTAGCATCTAGTTACTAAATAGCAGTCAGTTTCCGGTAATAGTTGACAGGCTTAAAATTACTGCAATGCGCTATAACAATGTCTATATGCGTTTATAACCCGCGGGGTATATTTATGTGCGGGTTATCTAAAATACTTTTACACAATTCGAAATATCAGCGGATTATACACGCGTGTGGGTTATACACGTGTGCGGGTTATATTCGTGAAAATACGGTAATTAAATTCTTTTTTCTGATCGTTCCTGTTATTGTTTAACTATATCGCTTTTGTATAAATCTTTGGTGATAAATTTATACTTGGGGCTTATTTAATGCTTTTTAGTGTTATAGCGTTATTTATTTAGTGTTATTTTTATGTTGTGTACTAAAATAAAAATGAAAAACATTGATTATTCGTATTCTAATTTGATTAAAATAGTCAATTTTTACAAGAGCCCATTCAGGAAACAATATGAACAGGATGATGCTTCTTTAGACTAATTCAACAAAATAAGATAAATTTATTCTCAGGAAGGATTATCTCTTCGGCTCTGTAATAACAAAAATTGAGGATAACTTACTAATATTTCATCTTTTAGATGACTGCTCGCCTTGCATGTGTCCTGGTAACATAGTGGCAGGCGAGGGAAATATATTTGCGCCGACCTGCTGGCAGACTGCGTCAGTTTCTATCTGTGTTAATTGCACGCTGGGTCACATGGGCCCTAGATGTGATAGTTGCAGTAATGGTTGGTATGGAACACCACTGGATGTCACGGTTAGAATTTGTTTGGTAGAAAGAAAAGAAATGTATAAATGGCATTAAAAACTACTTTAGTCGGTTTATTGCAATTGTATGAATAATTTCTGCAGGATAAGTATTGAAATATAATCCTAATCTAATCTTCGACGTAATGCAAAGATAAATGCAAAGAAATCTTTCACTTGACATTTAGGAAAAAAGGTACCCTGACAAAACAGCAACGAATACAGTAGCCAATTATATCGGCCCTGTCAATTTATTTAGTAATTTTAACTTTAAATCTACCCTAAACTTAACCAAAAATCTAATCCTAACTCTAACTTTAAACCTAAACCTAACCCTATCTCCAACCCTAACCCTAAGTGCTAATAATCATGACCGAATTATTGAAGTTGATATGACGATTCACAGAAAAAAGGATCGATTCACATGTGTACGGAGATTGATGCATATAGTTATACTATATAAAACTTGAGATGAAATCAACTATATTTAAAAGAATTAAAAAAATTATATAGTTGAAATTTCTTGTTGTAGAATAATGGAGGGCGTTGCACTCCATGCCAGTGCAACGGTCGAGCTGCAACGTGCAATACAATTACAGGTTGGTGCTCTAACTGCACAAACAACACAATGGGAAGAAACTGTGAAACCTGTACACCGTTCTATTATGGAAATGCTTTGTGGGAAAGCTGCAAACGTATGTAGATGCATTATTGTTTTGCATTTTTCTTAAACTTTACGTTACAAAGCTTTGGACATAGAATAACATTCTGTTAATAGTTGTTTGTGTGACACTTTCTTATCACTGCTATTGTTTGCATTTTTTATAATTTTAAAGATCAACAAAGGATACAATAAATAACAAATGAACACAAAGTAAGCCAATAATATCCTTCTTAATCATGAGCTAGAAATAGGTTTTTATGTTCTACTAACCCTAACCACCTCATATCAAATCCTGACCCTAACCCACTCTATAAACTTATGTTAGAAGTATGCGATGTAATGGAAGTAAGCCTAGGCTATGTATTTTTTAGGCTGCGAGTGCAATATGACTGGTAGTACAGGAGACTGCGATCCAGTGTCTGGAGCTTGTAAATGTAAATCGAATGTAACAGGACCAAACTGTGACACATGTGCCCTCTATTCGTTTAATTACACCAGCAATGGGTGTCAGGCTTGTGACTGTCATGTGACTGGTGCATTATCACCAGCGTGTAATAGGGTATGCAGAATTTAATCACTGTTTAGATCATACATAATCCTAGATATAAACAAAAAATGTGCTTACATGATTTAGATTGCTATGCTATGTAACTTTTGATTTGGAGGATATAAATTTATTCATCAATTTATATAGTGGATTCTTTTAATTAATTTAAATGTTGTAGTGACTGTATTAACCAGCGAAGTATTACATATAGCTTATTTTCAATATGTTCTTAGCATCGATATCATCTTTGACTTCTTGTGTGAGGATTGACAATTGACATTACAGTTGTATAGTGTCTGCTGTTAAGTCTCCGTTTGATGATATTGCGCTAAGGATATGAAAAACTTTTGTTGTAAATGTGTTGCTAATAGAATGATGGACAATGCGCTTGCAAGCAGTTAGTAATAGGACGAAAATGTGATCGTTGTGCTGATGGATATTGGAATATTAATGAACTGGGATGTCAACGTAAGCAAAAACATTTCTCTATGTTGTTTGTTTATACGAACAGATATACACATCGCATTGTGTTGCATGGTATAATTTGATTATTGCAGTTATGTGAAAAACAATGAACAAAAGTATGGCCATTAAACTAAATTTATTATCGGCAATCCTGTATGTTATAACGCATAGAACTAAACTAGAGTCTAGACTATTTTTCTGGTATATTTTGAGAATGATTTATTTGAAATATTCCGAGTTTGTTATATTTTTGTTTTCAGCTTGTGATTGCTCTCTGATTGGTATAGCTAATGTTAGTGGTGAAGCCTTTGGGTCATGTGACCTTGTCACAGGCCAATGTCGCTGCGCACAGCCTGGTATTATTGGCCTGAAGTGTGATCGCTGCGCAAAGGCATCAAACGGTGTGGATTGTCTTCATTTGCATATATTATTTGTGGTTTTATTTTTAAAGTTCAAATTGTAAATGAATTTCTTATATAGTTATTAAAGTGTTTTTTTTCTTGAGACACCATATCGTTAGATTATATTGATAATAATAATAGTAATATAGGAAATCATTACACATATAATGCTTTACTATATTTTGCTCTACTACACTCTACCATGTACAGCATTATAATTTAAAACAAAGTTATATGGTCATTATAACTACTCACTCACTCACCTACTCACTTATTTTTGTATTCAAAAATTATTCTATTTTGTTTTGAAAACAATTACTTGCATCTAAAAACTAATAATTGGTATAATAATATTGATTTTTGTAGAAAACTTCGTCTTTATTGAGGGAATTTACATAGGTACGTTCATTTGAGTACTTCAATCTAGTAAATTTGAAACATTTATAGTTAAAGACTGAGTTTTCTTCACTAGCTATGAACTTTCAGCTAAGATTTTTCATCTTCCATTAAAAAAAAAACTTAATATAAAGCATAATATAATAGTTATTGTTTAACCTTAAATCCAAATTTTTAAAAAGTTGAATTTTTGGCATTGTCTAATTTTTGTTTTACCTAGGGCCTCTGCTTTAGAGGCCATGTTTGGGCAAACATTAATTTTATTGCAAATATTTTGGTTTAATTACATTAAATCCAATTTTTATTTAAATACTGTTATAAATACTAAAAACATAACGAAGTTGATACTTGTTGTTTTGTCATATATTTTTCGACATTGTACTGTGTTTTAAATTAAAAACATATTTTAAAAAAATAAAGAGGTATTTTGAAGTCACTAAAAAGTAAAATTACATTTATATGTAGGCACATATCCTCAGTGTCAGCTTTGTGGTGAATGTTACAACAGCATTGCTAGACAGCTAGATCTTGTTGGTCAAAATCTGAACTCAGCATATCAACAGATGGTAGCACTTTGGTCAAACAACTACAGTAAGTTATCAATTAACTTACTGTAGTTTATTTTACTTGCTAGCATGCTATGTTGATTTTATACATTTTTGTTTTTCTGTTAGAAAATCGTTTTTGCTTAATTATTGTAGATGGGTTTAATTTAAAATAAAATCGATATTTTAAATTGATTTTGTATCGGTTTTTTTTAATATTATAAACGCATTTTAAAGAATGATACTTATACCGGTACTCAGCAACAATAGAGTATAAGTATCATCTTATACTTATGCTGAAAGCTTGAAATCTTTTGAACTAAATATTTAGAAATGACTGATAGAATTAATAGATCTTTTACATAGGAACTTGCGCTCAACATTTGATTTTTTATATTGATGCGTTTCAGACAATATGACATCTGCTGATATCAGACCAGTATTAGCAGCTATGCAATCTAATTTAACTTCATTTATGACGTCATTCAGTACTACTCTTGTGCTTGCCCAGCAGTTGCATGACATTTCTATAGGCCTACAACAAGTAGGAATGAATTTGACATATCATTTCATACTTGATTTTCAATTACATTTTTTAATTATATGCATTAAAATACTGTGAAAAAGTCAAGCTTTTTCTATTTCATTACTAAGAAAAGAGATACTATGATAGAATTTAGTGAAGTTTCTTTTGTCAAATTCTAATATCCAAACTATTAAAGTTATTAGTTTATTTTTTCTTCCAACTGTATTAATAAGATCATACTCAATATAACTTAGGCTGTTGATGGTCTTGTTAATGCCACATCCTTTGTCGAGTCAATCAGCCATCAGATCTCTCAGGGACATCGCAATCTATCCACCCTGACATCCTACAGCGCTTTCCTTCCATACAACGGAACCATCATCCCTGATCCTTCATCCCTCCTAGTCATGCTCAACGACCTTTCCACGAGGCACTCAGAACTTTCTACCACAGCCCAATCCTCCTGGTCATCCATCCAAACAATAGCGAATATCCTCCAGTACGGCTCCAGCGTAGTTGACGCGATGAAATCTCGTGTTTTGGCCGCCATTTCTCTCTCAAATAGATCTCGCGCGATGCGGCTACAAGCGGAACTGTTTGCTAATCAAACGTCACTGACGGATCTTTATCGTCCTCGATTGGCCAGTGTGGAGACGAGTCTTCTTGATCTTTACGTTGTGCTGGACAGAGTTAGCAAGTCAAATGCTGCAACTAGAGTGAATCTGGATCAGGCAAGTGCTTCGATAGTCGCGGGGGAGGAAATAATGCGAGTGAAGTCAAATCAGACTAGATTGGCTCTGACACGGGTACAAGCGGCGAGATTGAATGTGACGGAGGCGTTGGGTGCAACTCAGGGAGCGCAGACTGCAGTGAATGGACTGATGGTTGGAGTTTGGATTTTATATTTTAGTTTCTAATTCGATGATTTGGTTAACATTTACATTTTGAGATCGATTAAGATATCTTTGTACTTAGTAAACAAACAGTAATTGGTTGATGTTATATGCTTTTAATAGGAATCTAATATTTCCAGACTGTTGTGAGAATCGATTGGTATTTGATATCTTTGCTATGTTGTAGCGATATTTTCTTATAATATTTTAATAATATTTTGGATTTGTTCATTTGATAGATTTCTGTTCTGACTGATCGAAGCTTTTTGAAAAATAAATAAATATGTATATGAAAATAATAAGTAATTCTGATGTTAGTGTCACTAATTATAAGATTAATCTTATAATCAGTGTCAACAAGTTATAGTCAGCACTCAGAAATTGTTGCAATAAACGAGAAGCAACAAGAAGACTCCATGAATCTTATACAACAAAAATTTAAATTACATAATAACATGTTTTGATAATTGTATTCACAGACTATGGCAGATTTGGCTATACGTAATTGCACTGGATCGATAGAGCTGATTGCAGCAGCAATGCAAACACTGAAAGTCATCAATGCACAAATTTCAAACACTACAACAGTGCTACATAAAGTCAATGAGACTCAGGTTAGATTGACACTTTAATTCAGTGATATATAGCAAACTTTTATTCAAGGACTAGGCTTATAGCATATTAACTTAGCAGTTAATATATAAGAAGTTCTTATCTTTTAACTGTTGAGTTAATAAGCTATAAGCATTGTCAGTGAAGCATAATTTACTAACATACTTCACTGACATACATCCAATAAAATTAGATAGTTGAGGGGGATGGGAGGTTGTGTGGGATATATATCCCTCTCATTTTAGGCAAATTAATTATTGTATTGTTAATTTATTTGTTTCGTGTAAAATTTAAACCTTCAATTATAAAGATACATGAAGAGAATTTATATAAAATGAAAACCTAAAACATTTCCTTACCTAATTTTTGAAAGAGCCCCCACCTCCTTTGTGAAATACCCATGCAATAGCGCACACTAATTGAATTACTTTTTATTATAAACTTTTATCCTCAATGCGATGCTTAATATAATAAGCAATTAATTTTTGGCTGTTTCTCCCTTTTCATCAGCTCCTGGGACAACTCCATGAGGTAGAAAATATCTCGCTGGAAATAAGTAGTCTTTCAGTTGCAGCCAGTAAAATAGAGTCTCTTAATCGAGCCGCATCACAAAGTGGCTCCATTGCGAGTGTGACCCTGGATCTCACTCGTCAAGCCGCGTAAGTTTGATTTAACTCACTCAGAAGTTAAGATTTCATAGGAAATTTAAGAATTTTTTTCATACAGAAATAGTTTATGTGATTGCATGTGGTTTCTGTTGGAGTTAGATAATATTATACAAGATATTTACTTATTTAACATGAAAAGAGGTGGAGGAAAATATTTGAAATATATACAAATCAGTCACGTAGTATACATGCAACACATGCAAATACTGTCAGTATGCTTTTTTTGGTTTAATATGCTTTATTCTTATACTATCAAGACATTATTCAGAGTGTATTCTTTGTTAGTACCTATAATTTATTATAAATAGTGTCTTCTGTATTAGTTCCTACCTAGATTTGGCCTATTATTAAAATTGAAATTTTCATTTTATGTTCATTTATTTTTCAAGTTATTTAAAATTTAAGGCGACAATAATTGCAAGTTTTTAATGACAAATATTGTGCAGAGCTGCATCCCAAGCTGCCCTATCAAAGGTCAATAACATCATCAATGCGACACAAAATGCACAAGTCATAAGAAGTCAAACTGAAACAAACTTAGTCACTGTTCATAACTACAACAACTCAATCTATGACAGTCTTTATAAGGTTATTTTTAAACATGTTTTGTGAGAAATTATATTTAGTTTTGTCATTCTTGTATGAGTGGGTAAAATAACGAAATGTAAAAGGGGGTATTTTATTTATAAAAATTAAATTGGAGTGATTATCATAGATGTAATTATCATAATTATTTTTTAATAATTTATGAAAATTAAAATTAAGGTTCAGTTAGGAATGTTAACTTCTGCTAAAATGTATTGTAAACTAAGTGAAAATGGATAAAAAATAAAGACACAATGCACAATCTGAAATTTATGCTTAGTTTTAAGCAATATAAATCTGTAAATATCTTGTGTGGCAAGTATCTTGTGTGGGATTTCACCTGCCCGGACACGCTGGCCCCCTCGCACCTCTACCAATCTTCATTTGCGGTGGGGTCAGCTGCTCGGGCAGCTGAAGTCAACAAGGCTAAGAAATACCTGAAGCTAACGGAGTCAGGGGATTATTTATTTGCACCAATCGCGATAGAAACTCTCGGTGTGTGGGGTCAGTCAGCACTGTCTGCATGCTCTGAGATCGGTGGATGGATCGCTCGCATCACAGGAGATCAGAGATCGTCTGCTTTCTTAAGACAGAGACTTGACATCGCGATACGGAGAGGGAACGCTCTGGCTGTTGTGGGGACAATGACTAATTAATATTAGTTACTGCATTTACTGTCTTGTATATACTTTAA
The DNA here is from genome assembly GCA_034700105.1 of Oconnorella tubifera. Lineage (NCBI taxonomy): Eukaryota > Metazoa > Annelida > Clitellata > Enchytraeida > Enchytraeidae > Oconnorella > Oconnorella tubifera. The sequence continues at coordinate 8,730 of JAQIXG010006571.1, forward strand.
TAAATATGTGAATCTATTTAATAATATTGAATATTTATGTAGTTAAATTATAAATGCTGGCTGTATTACAGTATTTTAAAATTTAATTCTAGTAATATTAATTATCTGCAAATGGTTGTTAAATATGATATATACTCATTTAGTTCATGAAATTTTTATGCATAGCATGTATAATGAATATCTAACTATTATATTAACATAATTTTATGATTAAAATATATTTGTAATATTATTATGATAGTAAATCGTATCTTTGTAATCAGTAAATAATGTTTCTATAATTATACAGTTTACATTGAAAGGTAGGCTAATGTTTTAATTCAGATGGTGCTATTATCTTTTGTCAACATTAAATAATTCTATAAAAGTTGTATTTTACTTCTTACGACAATTTAAGCTAAGCGTTGTTAAACTTCTCATTTGAAATACAGGTAACATCGAAAGCCAATCATTCTTTAGCAATGGCTGCAGCTACCAATGCTGATCTCAATGAAATAACAAACTTGATAGCTGTTACTCAGTTGGGCTTTAGCACTCAAACGTCACGTGCTCAGAGGCTCAGTGTTGTTTCAGCCCAGGCTGCTGTAGATGCTGGCTATGCGTATGGTGTATGTATTTGTTTTGGTGTATGTGGTGTCTTATTGTCTTATTGAAATTGATCTTATTGTATATCTTGATGAACAATTTAACAACTTTTATATGCTATCAAGTAATTATTAGATTTTTTTAATCTTGCATATTAAAATCGATAAATTACATTTTATTGCTTCATTTCGTTCGGAGTATGTAAAATTAGTTTTTACGCTACTCATGTTATATTTCCTTACGTAAACTCTTTATATTATTATTAAATTAATTATTATTTTAAATAGAATCTTTCATATAACAATGAGCTATCGACTGGACTAGGAGCTCAACTGAGTGTGCGTCAAGAATTGATAAATGAACAATTGATACAACTGAGAGACATTCAACAATCATTCAGTCCATATGTTACTAATGTGAACAATCTTACTTCATCAATAACAGGTAGTATATAAATTTAAACTACAATACCTAGAAAACAGATTGTGAATATCATTGGTTGCTTTACATTCGTCAAATATTAGGTGTACTATGCAGATATTGTATTGAATCAATAAAAAATGAATAAAAAATTCACGCAATTGAAATTGAGTGAAATTATGAAATATATTAAGTTATGCTTGGGCTCTTTAGTGTTAAGTAGCAAAATAATAGGATTACTAAGCTCCTGAATAAACTGAAGCACGAGAGGCAGCCCCGGGGGAGAAAACTTGGATAAGTAAAAATAACGAACGTAACGATGAGATGATGTATCAATTTTTTAATGTCTACTTTATGAATAAGTACAGTCAATCACATCATAATTATTTGACGTTATTATGTTATTATTGGCGTTATTATTGGTACTAGTGTCAGTGTTTCAGTTAGAGTAT
>JAQIXG010006572.1:0-10185 GCA_034700105.1 Oconnorella tubifera
AAATTGTCGCTTGTACGACAATTTATCAATTATTATACTCTTATAATTATTGTTTATTTTGAAGTCAAATTATTGATATAATGTATTATATCTGATAATATCTAATTTATAATATATGTAATTGTAATTTGTAATACAGAAATACTTAACAACTATCATTTCTACTCAATTACAAAATGTATTAATAATAAGAATTTGTTTAAATTTCTATATCACAACTTGTTTATTTTCATGAATGTATGAAAACATTGACAAGTTGTCATTAATTAAAAATGTTTTGACTTTTAAAATGTCTTTAAAACAGTCATTTTTTCACAGTATACAGCATAAGAAATCAACTGCACGACTTGTTTATTTCATTTAAGAAAACGAACACAAAGTGCACAGGTGTTAAAAGAAAGATGCCAGATGTTCAATTAAACTATTAGATAATCCTGATAAAATATATTGGTAATTTTTTCTATAAACTTCAAAGAAAAAACGTTTATAAATAAAATACAGATGCTTGCTTGTATCTAATAAACAAGATTTCTATGTTTACAATAAACAATAAATATAGAAAGAAAACAAGCACAAATTGGTAAAAATAAAAATAAAAGAGCACAAATCAAATCGAGTGTTATGAGTATAAACACTCAGTTTTACTTTAAGCAACAGATTCTATTAGTTTGAAAACAACGAACAGTAAATAACCCTAATATTACTTTGTCTAATTCAATATATAATTCATTTCTTTATAATATTTTATGAGCATTAGCTCAGTTCAAAAAGTATTGCATTTGTCCTGGTTTAATTAAAATACTAAAATCAAAGCTAACACGGCATAAAGTAATTAGCTAATTTATATAATAACACTTTAATTTACAAATTAGTCGTTATTTACAAGTTGTACTTAGACAAATTGTTTCAAATTCTACTAAACTACCTGACAGTCAATGACCTATATTTTTATATACTGCTTCAAAACCACCGTAATCATTTCCAAAAAAAACAAAGTAGATTTGTCTTTCATAAATCGACTAAAAATATTCCTTCAGCTTAAAACTCATATTATTATTCTCCAGCATTTTTCGCCACAGGGTCTCTAAGTTGTGGTTTGTCCACACATCGATCCTACTCTATATTTTGACAATGCCCGCGATCAATAAATCCCCAGTCATCATCTTTCTCTCGCCCCATTGAGACTTTCATTTTCTTGTTGTGAACACTGAATGCGTGTCTAAAAAGACAATGCGACAGCATCATCGCGTAAAGCGTTAAATCAATTGTTGCTGGTATTTTAAGATTGTCTTGAAAACCTGCAGAAAATGAAGTCAGTAATTATTAGACTGCACGTTGGTATATGTCATGAAACAATCGGCGCTGTTGATTTAAACAAAAATAGTTATGAAATAACTAATAATAATTAGCAATTGATTTCACGAATAAAAATTGATTTATGAATAAAAATCGCTGTGATTTATTAAGTAAATTTTATACTTAGATTCATTTCAATTTACCGCTTAAAAAAAACAGATTAAAGCAGTTTTTTAAATAATATATCAATAATTTGACAATAATTAAGCTATAAAAATTATTTACTGTTAAATTATTGAAAACAAACGAAAGAACGAAAAGGTTACAATGATATAAGTTTATCTTAACGAACAGTCCGTTGCGAATCGTCCTTTGACGAAACGTCCGCATACCAAATTTGCCATTTAAAATGTATAAAATCCTATACTCGTGCTCTTCATTCGTAAGCTTTTTCTATATATTATACTCAACAATTCTCTGCGTAGCAATAATTACATGCGACACTATCTTTCTCGTTGACCGCTTTACCGCGTTGACTTAATCATGAATATTTCTCGCCCGCGTTTTAAAGCATTGACCTTATACCATAGCGAGAGCTTTTTGATAAAAAAATCGTTTTATCTGAAGCATAATACAGTCGTAGTGGCACCGAAATGTTTAATAAAGTATTGTAAAAATTAAATATTAAGTGATAACCTGTTTTGTTTAATTGTCTTTTCATCTCTTTTATATGAAGACCATAGTTTTGTATTAATTGTAATTATTTTAATTATTGTACGATTTCAATCATTTTTTATTATCTGGCCTTATTATTACTCCTTAATATTTACAAAAACTTCACCTCCAACTATCCTGGGGCAATTTTTTCGTCTAGATATAATCTACATAATTAAGCTAAGTTTTGAAATGTCATAGAATCGGGAACGTGCGAGTTTTATTCCAAAATTTTCGCGCGTTTCCTGGAAAAGTCAGGTTTCAGTCAAAAGATAAGAAAAAATTCTGAATTTAATGAATTATTTAGAACAATAAGTTAAAAAGACGTGATATTTGACGTATTGTTACATTGTGTTACACTCGTTAAGAACACGTTATGATATTAATAAATAACAGGAAAGATAAAATTCTGAAGAAATGTTATTTAATAGACCGCCTGTGAACATCGTGATTATAAATTAACAAATGTATAGAGTACAAGGCACGTACTACTGAAAATATATTTAATGATCGCTAAAAATCATAAAATCTATCAATAAAATCACGCGTGGGCTGCTGTGGGCACTAAAGGCCAAAGTACAAAAAATGTACTTCTCTCAATATTATAGCTGTGATATTTTATGCTACTATGTTAATGCAAGTTAAAAAGATTTCATATATACTCGAATTTGACGAACTCCATTCTAAGCTAAATAATTAGACACATTTTTTGGTAATTTATATGAAGCTTTAATTCAAAAATAATGTCGCATAAACGAATAAAGTTAGAGTAAAAACACAATAAAATAATGTATATTTGAGCGTAATAATATATTACACTGAAATGTGTAGGCTTAAATGTGATATAAACACTTCAGTCTAACTTTGAACTTTAGTAATTAAATAGATCTACCACACAATATTTCAACATTACAAGTGCTCTTTTATCTTTATATTTTTAATATTCTTTTCACAAGCTAATTCTTATCTGTATTCTTTTTTAGAGGGAAATCATTTTCATAAAATGAACTCAAATACTTACAAAAATATTCATTTTAAAACCAATCATGCATCATGCATTTTAACATAATCAAAAGAATAATTTTAAAATGAATATTTTAAACAAAAACACTCATTTTAAAATCACCCCCCCCCCCTCCTTCAAAAAACTCCATAGTCTATATATAATCTAATATAATATAATTAAATATAATAATAAAATATAATATATAATCCATATATAAATCAATCGAATGAAAACAAAGAAAAGAGATAAAACTTTTCTTACCGCGAAGGCATGCTTGATGAAGGATCTCTCCCTCCCGTCCGTCACCGTCTCGTATCTCAGCGCGCACCTGGCCGACTCGACGATGATACGACCCCTGCTATCCTCCAGATAGACCACCCCGTACTGGGCGACTATGGGCAGGGAGCAGGCGATGGAGACGAGCCAGACCCCGCAGATGATGCGAATGACCCGGGCGAGACTGGAGAGAGCGTGCGAGCGCATGGGGTGACAGATGGCCACGTAGCGCTCCACGGTGAAACCTTTTTAAAGACAGTTTTATTTCAAGACAGTTTAATTTAAAAACAGTTTAATTTAAAAACAGTTTAATTTAAAAACAGTTTAATTTAAAAATAGTTTAGTGTAAAGACAATTGAATTTAAAGACAGTTTATCCCCTTAATGCATGAATTAAAGTTTGATTGATCTAAAAATTACTTTAGGCATTTTTTACGTTAAAAATTACTTTTTAAAATAAGAAATACATACAGTATAAAGTATTTTTCACCTTAAAAAGTGACATTAAAATATTTTTTTAAGTATATTAAAGTAATACTTTAAAAATATTATTTAAAAATATTTTTAAAAGTATTAACAAATATTTTAGTGTATAAGTATTTTTACTTTATACCTAAAGTAAAAATACTTTGGTATTTTTAGGTATCTTTAATCAATGCTTATTTTGAACAATAGCTGAAGTATTGAACTAGAAAATTGAGTTGACAGAATGTTGAAGATTAAAAAGTGTCTTGGGGAAACTGTCAAAAAATGTATACCATAATTGTGGTCATTTCAAACAGTTTAAAATAAATATAGTTGTGCTTATTCAATGGATTTATTTGGGATTTTCCTCTAAATCGAAACAAATGCTGTTTAGTAAATGCTGTTAAATAAGATATAAAACGCAACAAAAATGTTAGGAAAGTAAAGAAATAATATATAGAAAGATTTAACTTTTACAAGTAAAGTTCTCAATAATAGTTGTATCATACTAAAGATATTGCAAATAGTTAGATTACAATAAGAAATAGTAAATATAGCATCGAAAATATATGAAATAATACATAAATATAATATAATTATACTTATGTATAATAATATTAATAATATTAATATTATTATAATTATATGTTATATTATTATTAATAATATAACATAGTATAATAATGTCTAATAATAGCGTATTATTGTGTCTCCAGAATACATGTAAATAAAAACTACTTTAGTCTGTTACAGCTTTTTTCTCGAAACTTTTTAATGATTCTCGAAGATTTTAAATATTCAAATTTGTTCAAAGTTAAAAATAAACGAAGTAACACATCACGTTTGTAAGAAACAACCAATTTACAAGTGCTAAATTGCGTAACAAAATGACACTAAAGAGTTACGTAAATTCAACTGATAAATGTGTCAAATTACGTAACAACATGACACTGTAAAGTTACGTAACGTGGTGGAAGACAAAAAACGTACTCTGAATTGATATTTGAACGTGATGCTCGCAAACGAACGCGACATATCTTACAGGATAGAAGTGTGTCTTACTACGGTTCTTATTCCATGTTCTCTACTGCTTCCGGCCTACTTTTCTCACTTCTAATATGACACACTCAACTCATACGCACTCAGTTTTTCGCATTTACTTTCTTGAGATATTGTTTACCGTCTTCGCGATAATTTTGTTCGCATTTTCGATTATTTTCTGGAAGTTTTTAATTTATAAAGTGTTTTAAGAATTTTGTTAACACGTTTGTTAAAATGTCAACAGCATTTTTGTCCGTTGCTAAATTCAACTTTATTATTATTGACTAATATCGTAAGAACAAATAAAATTGCAAGATATTTTTCATATCAATCTAAAAATAATGATATTTCTGCAAAAATAGATTGAATAATTTTTATATCACAAATTAACGCAGAAAAACTAATATGCAGTATTTTTATTCAAATATAGTTTTTCTCATTATATATCAGTTAAGATTATATAGTAAATTTGTCCTTTTACAAAGGTAAGCTAAATGTTGGATGCATTGTGATATAATATAACGTATTGCATTTTACCGTATTATAATGTTAACGGAAACGTATTTCATACTAAGGAAAAAATCTCTGTTCCTAATACCTTAATTAAATCCTAATTAGATCATAATTACATCGTAATAATGACTTCGAGAAAATTGATGTTTAACTATCAAAGCTGACATTTAGAAAATATATTCCATTAATTAAAATGGAGAGTGCCATTATAGCTTTTAGTTTCTTTTGTTGTATATAACATTATTGTGTTGCGGCATATGTAGACATTTGTTGAAAGTAACTAGTGCATTTACAATGAAGGTAAATCGTAATGTAGTCAAAAATTTAGTTTCAACTAGTGTACAATTAGTAATTTACCGCTTTATTAATATGATGTAATGTATTATATATACATTTTTTAGATTCAAATACAAGAATATAGTATAAAATTAAATATTAATTAAATAATTTTAGAACGAAAATTCGATCTATAAGAGAACTATATAAATTCGATTTAATTTAAAGCCAAATTACAAAAAATATAACATTACATTTATGATCTGATAATAACAATACAGCGTAGAATATGAAACTGAAACGTTTAAAAAGGAAAGTCAAGCTTCATTTCTATTCGCATTAAATTAAATTACTCGTCCTTTATTCAAATGAAAGATAAACTTTTTACTGAAATCATTGAAAAAACGTCTCGAATCAAGGTGACGATTTTATTATTCTTCGGTCACAAATATATTTCACAAATTAAAGACTGACATTACTTCATTCGGGACTTTTTCTTTCCCTGCTATATTTTATTACGAAACTTTCTCGTTTAAGTAGCCCCCCCGTTGCTCGCTCGAAATTCTATTACCAGAAAAAGCTGCCAGCTTTGTTCGCGAGAACAGTTTGGTGATGAAATTGTGATCAGCGAAGCGTCGGGTGAAAACTTAAAATTTGTTAAAAATAAATGAAGTTATACAGAAAATGGTAAAGTGCAGAAACAGAAAGTAGAAATGTTATAGGTAAAGTCTATTTTAGTAGAGTTGCGGATGTTTTAAATAGTAATACGATATCTGGTAAAGAATATAATCGTCTTTCTCAATGACTATTGCACTAAATAAGTTATTTATAATAGTCTATTAAAAGTTATTAATACTCAGACAAAACATACTGTAAATACTGTAAATACGTCAAAATGCTGTAATCATCTTAAAATATAGAATATTTCAATTTTTTATCAAAACTGTTTAAAATTTGATATGAAACAACTGATTTTAACCCAACCTATAACTCTAATAGACAGATTATTTTGACTTGAATAATTTTGAAAGTTTATACCGCTTATAACTATAAAGTCTGATATATACGTAAAACTTAACTGTAAACTTAATTATATCTATTTTTTCTCATAAGCATCATTTTCATTAATTTTTTATACAATATTTTACAGTATTTATTATGACACAGTGTAATGAATAAAGAAATTATTCCTAACCCTTTACTGCAATCGTATGACTAATTTTCATTATCTTATCGCATAAAAATACAATTTACTTTATTGTAATTCTTGTAATTTAATCACTTTTCATACTTGCATTTAAGTTCTTGCTTATTTTCTTTAACAAATTCTTGTTTTTCTACACTTTGCGTGAATAGAATATACTTTTTTTCTTATATTTTTAATACTTTGTGTGAATAAAAGATATACCTGTAATAGTTAGTATGGAAGCATTGGTTGATGTCTCCGCAGCTATAACCCTCAGTATGCAAAACGCCTCGCCAAACAGCCAAGGATAGGCAGACCAGAATACATAGGTCTCTTGAGGCAAGCCAAAAACCAACACGAGTAAATCTGAGACGGCTAAATTGAAGAGATAATAATGCGTGGCTGTGTGCATATATCTGTAAATAAAAGAGTTTAAATTATTATACTATGTATAAGATCAATGGTTAATAATATTGATTAGTTTAATCTTATGGTTTTAAATTTAATTTGGTACAATTGAAAGCTTTTAATAATATGCAGTGTAGTAAAAGTAAAACATTGAAGTTAAAGATGTTCAAATATCTTCATGCTATAGTTTATATTAGGCCAAAACAAAAATATCTTCAAGATATAGTTTATATTATTCAGACTATAACATATGATACAAATATAACACTAAGATACGTATTAAGACATATACACACATACAGACACATATACAGACATCAATTTAGTGTATTTTACAATTATCATAACTTATACACATTGAACTCTCTAATTCTACGTGATAAATGTACTGGACAGTATTTATTCACTAATCAACACGCTCTAAATTTGTCACATCAGCAGAAGGGAAGCGTAAGATTCATTGTCTGATCTCTTGACTGCCTTTCACCCGGTGAGATGTGATCAAGGAATGTTTTTCTCTTACCACTAAAGCAACACACTATAGATCTTCATTTACGGAGACATTCATTCGAAACGGACGCTTTTACTTCGTTTATTCCGACCTTTTTCGCGCAGACGTGATGTCAACAAAGTTTCATTGTCAAGTGTTGACTGTCTAGAAAAGAGTCCGACTGGAAACTTATTAAGATTTTAATCGAAAAACAACGCATTGAGAGAAAATAATTGCGACAAAGAGAATTGTGTGATGTTAATTGTATTAGAATGTTTGAAAATTAATTGAGCGTTTGCTTTAAAAATACTGAGAGAGAAAACGACAAAGTTGCTCTGACTGTTAAATGAATGAAATATTATTTTCAAGAAAGTCAGTATTTAAAATACAAATAGACTTTCTTAGTATTTTGCTCTTTTTAACAAAATTTAAAATAGATAAATTTAGATTCATTTAAAATACCAGACTCATGTATCAACAACTGAGACTGTTTCATTTTTCTTCAACGAATTTCACATACGTATTATTAGTGATTTCACGTTTATAGAAGGCCTGAAAATCTTCAGAAATGAGTTCGAACTTCCCGATTTTCTCCTAATGGTTACAAGTAATCACTAATTACTGTTGAGCGAGATCGATCGATCAATCTACGAAAATATCTAAACATTAAAGTAGATAGCTATGGCATTTAAAAAGTTACATCGAATACTCCATCTGTTGCTCGAGTTGATTGACAGAGAAATGTGACATGTGAAGGTTGAAAAATGATTTTGATTATGAAGTATATATTAGCAGAATTGTTTCTAAGAAATGTAATGCTTAATATATTTAGCATATTTATTTTATTTAAATTATTTAACATATCTTAATGGCTATTTTATCCTCTTTGATGTATAACCGTGTCCATTTTGTCAGTGGATATTTTAACAGTTTACCAATTTAACAGATTTTAGAATATAGATTTTAAATGTTGTTTAAATTAATGAGCTCAAGATAAGCCATTATAGACGATCAAATACAAACAGACTTTTCCAGTTTCTTCTAGACAGTTCGTTACTTTTATTCCCCCGGAAATTTAATTTAAAAAAAACGCAAAAGATACAGTACAGTAAATGAAGCAATAATTAAGGAGCCAAAACTATTAAAATATAAAAAAGTAATATTGTAATAAAAAGAAAACAAGTCGACACTTATGCAAACACACGCGCTGAGCATTTGTGAGCCTTATTCAAATCCGACACGTGTCTAGGCACTCGAAAATGTAATGAGCAGCAACTTTTTGATATATATGCTCTTAAACGGATATTAATTAAAAACTACCATTGCGGATGTCATTGTGTTTTCAGTTCATTAAAAATACTGATGGACTTGTGTAATGTTATTAATCTGTAAGACAGACAGATCAGAAAAAATGAGAATTTTATCATTAACACAGTTATTCTACAACATGTTAAATAGTACATCACGTAAAATACTGCATCACGTTTTAATAGTACGTCACATTTAAAAATAGTACATCACGTTTACTACTACATCACGTTTAATAGTAATTTTCAATGAATTTGATCCAATTAAAGAAATAAGAACAATGAGGTATAATTTTATCCGCAATTTAGTGACCCTGATCATTAACCATCTCTACAATAATTATTCTACACGATCTCTGGCTTCACGTTATTTTTACTTTACTCCGGTATTAAATTTCTATTTAAAAGAGTAGTTCCATAGAATATGCATTGAAATTATCCTTGGCCAAAGGATATCCGTCTTTTACAAATGACTTTTTGCCAATTATTTTTATGTTAATTGCAATAATTCGGCATTTTTTTGCGATTGTTTTTCCTCGAGTTTGAATGATTCACTTGCGGTCATTTCTGTTCTGTCTCTTTTGATATTTTAGAGTTAAAAATCGCGTATACTAATACTGCCGATGATTTAGAACACTGAATTTAAGTAATTATGATACGAATACATCATTATTGAATATTTTAGCACAAAATTGAAATTTTTTAATGTAATATATTAAAATGACCGAAAGTCATCTGATCTGAGTGTTGATCACATACTAATACAAAAGAGAATCCAACATTTTTAAACAGTTACGTGTAGACTAACAATTATAATTGTTAACTCTAACAATTTAAATTGCTAAATTTAACAATTTAGATATCACATTATTATTTTGAATGGAAAAATTTAAATGAGCAAAAACTAATTTCACAGTATTAACTGTTGTTTATATAAACATATAATAAATTAACAAATAAATATACAAAATTAGTTAATATTTGACCTGGCTGCAAAACGTATATATAGTGCATATAGTGCACACGGTACGCGTCTTTATTTTTTAAAATATAGAAAAAAGCTAATTCATTAAAAAAGTGTCAAGTAACAAAAAAGCTAATTCACTGCAAAAGTGTCATGTTGACAAAAAAATCTATTCAAGAATCGAGAGATCGAAAACGATCGACTAAGTCGAGGGGGGGGGGGGGGGGGGGGGGGGGGGGGGGGG
>JAQIXG010006573.1:0-10184 GCA_034700105.1 Oconnorella tubifera
TCAATACAGTGCAATACATTTCATTTAGAATAAAATACAATATGATAAAATACATTATTTCAATACAGTGCAATACATTTAATTTAGAATAAAATACAATATGTTAAAATTGATATAATAAAAAAATCAAAATAAAAGCTAAAAGTTAAAATTTACAAATTTAAAAACCAAGTACTAAATGACTCGATCAATTTTCGCGCAATAAGAGTCGTTTAAAAGCCTTGCAGCACATCTATATAAAATTATAATTTTCAAGTATAAATTTAATTTAGTAATTATTGCTCAGGACAATGATCCCTTCGTCGTATTGACATTTACAATTATATTACTGTATATAGACAGTAATCTATAGACAGTACCTATCGACGCACATATACCACACATATCACCCATTTTCAGATAAATCTAAATTGTTTTAACGACTTGTTCGATAGAAATATAGACTTTAATACAAAAAATAACGGTATTTTAATGCAGAAAGATCCATTTATAAAAATTTCGACATCATCTAAGATTTGTAATATTGGTTTGTATATACAATTTCTTACTTATATTCGAAACGCTCGGATTATTTTACGATCTAAAATGAACGTATACATAAAGTTAGTGTAGAGAAATTCATCTAAGTGCAAATTAGAGCCACGCAAATTTAGAAGATAAATATTCTACTCAGCGATTCTATTAAACTATATTATACCCCATAAAACAACGGTGAGTATCAAAACGATTCAATTATTGCGAAATTCTGCGTCTGGTTTTTCAATTCGGTTGCAACTCACTGTTTCAGTAAAACTATGCGTGTGTGTCTAACATAATCTCTGATGAATAGTGCAATAATTACGCCAGGCACTTGAAGTAATGCTGAATCTACTTCAGCCAAGGGACTCAAACAACGCTAAGTTAGGAATTTACTCTCAGCCAAACTCGGAGAAGTGGATAAAGGAATGCACAGTCATTTAAAACTCTTTTGGTCTAATTAACGATCGTTGAAGTAAAGATGTTTTCTTTGTTGTTATTGTATAGCATTTGCAAGAGATAATAATCTATGAATGGGATTGATATGCATTATAACTTAAACCGTAATTGCTGTACACAGTGCCGGATTTATGTGCTGCGATGCCCTGGGCCATGAAATTTGTGATGCCCTGATATGGTACTTTCCAAGACTTTTTTTAAGTGATGACCTTTTTTTTAGGTTATCCTCATAAATCTTCAATATTTCAATATTACATATATTCATTTTCATGTATCCAACTCCAAAATGAGTACTGTTAGATCCACCACTGATCTACAGTTAAAAAAAATCCCCCTTGCTTTTTATGCTGCCCCCTGCTTTCCTCTGCTGCCCTGGGCCCCGGCCCAGTCGGCCCATTGCTAAATCCGGCTCTGGCTGTACAATATACACTTATCTAATGAAGAATATAAACTATATTACAGTATAGATTTTATTGAATATTTTACAAAAAGTTTTTATTTGATTAGTAGCAATATCTTGAAAAGTATAACAGTGTACTTGAAAATTGAATAATATAATAATAATACTTTGTTGTTCATGAAAAGTCGCTAATAAGTTTATTAAGACTCTGTCAAATTTCGTACTTCGTACCAAGCTTCGTATATATTAATTTGTTTGTTAACAACTATTGGATCAGTAATTTTAATCAAGAAACGATTTTTGTCAACACTCAGATTTGTTTGAGGGTACATCAATAGAAAAAGTTGTTATATCATATTCATTAAAAGCTGCCATTGATATTAAGTAGATATCGAACACTTTCTTCCACATATTCATGATTTTGCACAATGCCAGTGAAATAGTACTCTAATTTTTCATGTAACATTATAATAATTAAACGATTAGAACCGCATTAAAATGAAATGCAGGCATATTAGAAAGAGTAAAAGCAGTGGAGAAATGAAAGCAATAAAAGAAAAGAGCAAACAGTAAAAATCAATAAAAATACTGAAATGACGAGGGTGAAACGATAATCGTTTATAAATACATCATCTTACAAAGATTTACACATGTCATTCATTCACGCGTTCCTCCCGTCAAACTGTTGAAGTTTTCAAATACCTTTGTTTCTCTATTATCATCTCTACAACACGACTACTATCAGTACCTCGTGATACTGGAATGCAACAACAACTGTTTGGACGCAGCAGTCAAAACAAGACAGCGCCTTCTTTTATAATCGGCGGGAAAATTCCCCGATTTCTTGCGATGGTATTCGACATGGGCCTCGTTTGAGAAAGGGGAATGGGACAGGTGCGTGGTGCCTGTGAAGCGAGAAGTCAAAGATGTCACGATGTTAGAATTCGTGAGCGTAAGTCTTATAGAATTAAGTAGACCGGTTATCACTGTTAATTTTTGAGGCGTTTATACACATGTCATATTATACCAGTAGAACGCTAATATAAAATTATATAAGCCTTGCGCAAAAGACTAATTTTATATTGATATGCACGCGTTTTCGTGGGATTAAGAGATCGACAAAAAGTTCTATCATTACCAGTATGTGCGTATTAATGTGCTATCCCAAAATCCGCTGCGATTAAAATGTCCAAAAGTGAAATATTCGTCATATATGCATAGTGCATACGACTATATATGCATGAAAGTTTATAATTTACGCCCAACGTTTGGACTAGAAGTTTAATTTATCGTAAAAAGAAGCGTTTTACAACTTATTTCAAGAGATATTAAAATAAAAATATGATAATTGGAATTAAGAGAGATCCGAAAATCTTGTTTTTAATCGAGTTTGATTTATTAAAATTAAGAAATTAGCCGCTTATCTCTAAGAAAATCATTGCATATATGTGAAATAATGACTATTTTTTAGTTGAAAGGGCAATCTCCGTTGTGTATAAGATCTTTAAAATAGTTTGGAAATCTGTTTCCATCATATTCTTTACGAATCTATCCGTGCTTAAGACGTCAGTGTATCGAGGTGCATAATTCCTGACTATGTCCATAAATGAGAGTCGGTGACAGAAAGAAATTTCTTAATCGGTCATATTTATACCAGGGCGTAGTTCTTGCAAAACGATGATTTTTTTACATTGAAAGCAGGAGTCGTTGGAAATCATTCGTTGGTCATATATGGAACTCATTGAGACACTATAGTAAACAGTGGTTGTTTCGCTCTGTATTCCTCAGCGTGGAGTGATTTAAAGGATTGCAGGAATGTCAGTTGACGGATTGTCAGAAATGCAATGAAAGTATTTTGACTGCATTAATGACTACGGCTTGTATACTATAGTGTTTGTGTATAGGACGCTTATTGCCAGAAACACTTTGTTTCTCCATCCCTGTGTGTTTCTTTTCTCATTCAGTTGCGATCTCTCTCTCTCTCCCTCTCTCTCTCTCTCTCTCTCTCTCTCTCTCGCTCTCTCCCTCGCACTTCCTCTAGATTTTTCGATCACTCTCTGCCTGTTGCTTACTACTTTTCTTCGATGGTGTATCTAACTCATATGAACCCGGTTATGATCTACGACAAACTTACAAATGTTCATAATTTAAGGGAATGTTAGAATCGCAACCTAAAATACAGAAGATACGCATCTCAGTAATAATAGCTTTGAATAAAGAAAGAATCACTGATACATGTTAATTTTATATGCTGACTACGAACACTTGATTGCTACATTGAATGAAAATTTGACTTAGAAATACTACTCTATGTGAAATATATTTGTTACTTTTATGTATTATGTAATGTAATATAATGTAATATAAACGTTGTAAATGGAAACTCAAATTGAAATAACATATCTTGTGATTTCAATGTTGTAAGAAATATTTGATTATAATCCTAAATGATATAATTTTATTACAAAATTATATTATTGACTAAATAACTGAATGAACTATTTAGACACATTGCTTTTTTACTCTATTTATGTCAATTGAGGCTATGTCAAATGTTACATTTGTGTTGAAATAAAGAAACATATAAATTAAAACTCAACAACGAGTAGTCAAACTGATCTAGAGATACTATTATTATCCTAAATTTATCGCACGGCCGTAATAAAATCAGAAAAAAATAATGGTATGAAACTTTAGGTCTCTTGGATATTTTTGTAGGCCTATATATATTGTCACAAAAATTGGTATATGCCTACCTGCGTAATGCAATCATTCAGACTTATCAATAAGTTTAAAATATATTTCCCAGATTGATAAATGAAGTAAACATTGTTGTAAACATTGCAATAAACTCTTATTATTTGCATGCGTCGGAAATTTTGCGATTAATTATGTCGATAATATGCGAAACTTGAGTAAGTGAAAAAATAAGCCACTTAAAGTTATTAAGATTATAAGCATAACCTTTTCAGCAAGGTTAATATAATTATTTTGTAAGTTATTTTTATATTATTATTATTTAACGCATACTAATAACTAATTAAAGTGAAAGTGCACGTGCATTAATTAATCTTGTAATCAATAGATTATAATAATATCGTGACTTACTATATTATATAGTATTTCTTATATTTAGTACCTAAATAGGTATTTTCAAGAAAATTTCTATTCGACGAAATAAAATAAATGTTAATTAACTTTAATATAATGTACTTTTCGGAAAAATCTCCGATAGGAGGGTAATTGTGTTGCATTTAGGAATGGATGATAAATATCATTTATTTAGTTCAATTTTCTCGAGGATGAAGCAATTAAACTTTATTTACTTCGTTCATCTAACGTATCATTGAAGTTATTTTCTCTAACAAAACTATTGCAATTGGAATTAAAAACAATCATTGAATTATCGATTTTTTAAAAATTGAAATCAAATACTAAAAATATTACAGATCATGCGCAATTGTTATTTAAAACTGTACATCTTGTGAACTTGAAAACTGATCAATACATAAGTCTGTGGTTAAACTTTAGACAGAACTAGGAGATGTATAATTTGTAACACCCAGTAGTTGCATCCCGACAGACGTATAAAATAAAGACAATACTTGTTGAATCGAAATAAAGTATTAGTATCACGTGTGAAGAGATCACAATATAATAGATATATTATCGTTTTCCATCTGTAATTGATCGTTCAATCAGCAAATTCTATATTGAGTTATTAATAGTGTATAAACTTTATCGTCTGAAAAGTAACTTTAATTGAATCAAAAAAAAGAAACTTTAAGTAACTGGAGTTAGAGCATACTAATTATAGCGAGATCCTGTCGATTAGGAATTGTTTAGAATGATTGATCGAAAGACAGACTTTAACAAGGTAACTTTATTATTTTTGCAAAGCTTGCTTCTTTTTATAGGCCTACTCTATATATTATAATCATGACACACAATTGAAAAGTAAATCAACCCTTAATTAAATGCAGTTTATTATAATAATTACACAAGCATTTGGTGTAATAAATGATGGTTGAGAAATCACGATATGCTTTACTTTTGGTACATGACTGATTATAAGATCATACAGAGCGCGTATGAAGTATACTATGTTACATTATGTGACTAGTGAGTTTGATCAACTAGATAGCGCCATTTGGTAGCCTAAAAATGTACAACACTCGCCACAATTTGATTCTCTCGATTACAAAATAAAAGGTTTTCTTTAATTTTTATGAATTTCGATGTTTCATCTTTTGTAAAGAAAGTATCTCTGTTAATTGAACATTTAATTAATTTAATTAATCCATGGGTATACATTTTTTCAAGAAATCACTAACTTATGATTTTTATTTTCAGCTCATAATCAACTCAGCAGAAGGTGTTTTCTTCATTTTCTTATCTTCCTTGTTTATTCAAACTGCCTGTTGTTTACCGCGACGATATGACGTCACATCAGACGCATCACGTGACTTGCCGCCCTACCAATCATACGAAGCCGATTCTCATTTGTCAATGGATGATGACTCACTATCTCGGTCACGTGTTTCCTTGTCTGAACGGCGATTGGACGATAGTTCGCGCATTTCCTTCTACCCAGAAAATAACAACATCACTCTTCCCAAACTCGATAACGTTAAACGTCAAGTTACGTTGCGTCGGAGAAATCACGCAACAACTGTGAAGATACAAACGCAAAATGATGAGGATGGTATCTTTACAACAACATCCAGTGTGACATTAAGTAAACGCGATAGTTTCACGACGAAAAAAAGAAGTGCCAGTAACAGAAAGCAGCAAGCGAAAAATGATAATCAAGGGGAGAAAAGCAAAATAAAAATACGCCATAATAATCACAGACGAAATCTTACAACGTCTCAGCGAAAATCTTCAGATACTTCAGATCAGTCTGAGATTATATCAGAAAATAAGAACACGACAAAAGAAAATCATCATGTCGCATTGGAAGGTTATCTAGAAAAGCCAAATGAACATATTAATAATCCTAGGGAAGAGCAATCTGCTGCAGGTTGCCAGTCAGTTCCGGTAGAGATTCTTTGGCAACGTCTTGAAGCAGATGCTGGCAGTCAGTTATGGCGACATCGGCTGTCACTGAACGTAGACCAGAGCGATTCACCTGGATCAGCACTAATAAGGAAACATCGATCTATTCATTCGGACACTTCAAGGATTCTAAATCGAAATGATGAGGATAGTTTTATAACTGATACGAATGATGATTTAGCAGATGTTCATCTCGTTCTTGAGGGTAACAATATTATATTGAAAGGTGAAGACCCAGAGGATTACCAGAATAGGAATCTCAAAGTTCATACGATCAGTGAAAATCCAGATTTGAGCCAAGACAATAGAATAAGACCCAGACGAAGTCACGGACGCGAAAAGAAAGATCATACAATTCAGACATATAGTCATGTTGGAATGGAAAGTGATGTTATCACAGACATTTCAGATACTCGGCAAAATTATGAACAAGGTTCACATGTCAAAAACTCTGGTAAATCAAGGTCTTCTAGATCATCAAGGATCATCGATCAAACCTCCTGGCAGTGTCAGCTGGAGACTCATTGGAAGAGAATGCCTGAAGGTTATTTTCCACCGTTTGTCGAAACTGGACGATGTGCACAGAGCACTTGCATGTTGGATATGTACTCGTGTGTGCCGAAACATTACGTCATAAAGGTTTTACGGAGGGTTGAGAGATTGTGTAATCCTTTACCCCTAGTGGGGTTAAACTCAACTTTTGAGGATATTTGGAGCTTCTCGGACTATTCGGTTATTGTTGGATGCGATTGCTCGAAAAGAAGAAATTCTGGACATTTTTCACTGGGAGATAATGTAAACGATGTGGTAGAGATTGTTTAGTTCTTTATGCTTGCCAATGTTTTATCAATCAGGGTGTTACTGTAACTTACTGCGTTGCATTATTTTCAGTGGTCTC
Source organism: Oconnorella tubifera (assembly GCA_034700105.1). Taxonomy (NCBI): domain Eukaryota; kingdom Metazoa; phylum Annelida; class Clitellata; order Enchytraeida; family Enchytraeidae; genus Oconnorella; species Oconnorella tubifera. The sequence goes on from JAQIXG010006573.1 coordinate 7,332, forward strand.
ATTTAAGTGTTTGTCTTTTCGTAGACGTATTTGTAATGTGAGTACAGAGTTATGTTATTTACAGTAATTATAATGGTTATATTGTTTAGATTCGATTGCTAATACACTGCTGATGTAACATATTGAGAAATAACAAAATTGCCGATATGTCATATTTCAAACACAAATTGGCTCAGGCTGTACTGGGAGAACGACAGTGGCGTAACTATCTGATCACAGGCCTCACAGCAAGTTTTTGTATGCGGACCCATTATAAAAATGAAAATGTCTTTAAGTTCCTTAAGTTCTTAATTTCAAATTTCATTTCGGAATTTTTTCCCAGAAAATACCAGTTTTGGTAGTGATGACCTTTTTTAAATCATCACTCTATTTTCTGGCAGGCTTTCACCTGCCTTTACATTTCACCTATTTTCTGGCACCGGCTTTCACCAGGCGTAAGCTAATTTACAATTATTGCAAGTTTAATTGGCCCGGGCCCCCAGCATTGCCGTAGCTGCTACCACGGTAGTTACGCCACTGGAGAGCGATAAACTATATCTTCATGAAAAATCTTCATAAAAGTCATTTTCTTAATATGACAAATATTTAGATTAGTTAGCAAAACGAAACCAATCGATATATTCGTATTTAGTTGTCTAACGTTTCCACTCTAACCTCTCTCTATGACTTAACTATTAATGTGACTGAATAATTGTGTGCTAGATTAGGAATAGCACGATGAAAATAAAATCTTAATTTCATATTTATCTTCATTTTTATCTTGAATTAATGATGTCGATATATCACAACGATTTTGTATGTTAATCTAAATGTTAGCATATTTTCATATCATATTCGAAATCATAAATATATTTATTTTATATGTATCAGTGGAATATTAATTTATTTTTATGAAATCGCTCTCTAAAGGTCATACCAAATAATTGCAGTCAACTTTTTATCATTTAAAATTAATTCCACATAATTCTTAATTAACGAACAAAGAAATAATACTGCTATTATTAAATAAATGATTTCATTTTAAATTTCTTGATTCTTCTGTGCTTGTTTGGTAAAATATTATTTTAGGGGTTCCCATTCCTTTTAATTAAATTAAAACAATATTCATATTCTATTTCTATATCCGGTATAACGTGGGAATGTTTTTTCCATGAAATAAAAAAATGTGTTTAAATATTCCTGACTCTTGAAAGACTAATAGTTTTGGAGCCATATTTGTCGACTCCTGTCAAATATAAAGAAATTACGGTAACCATATTAATAAATAAAATCAACATTGATATAAATGAAGATAAAGGAGTCACAAAAGGATGGCAGTATATATAGGTTACAATAAATTGTAGCCCTACGCTGAATTTTTTTTATTAAATTACAAATCGTAATGGAATGTAAAAATTACAATATAATACTTAATTGGTTATTTTCCATCAAAACAAAGTTTCCTTATTATAAATAAAAGTTCTGTATCAACGAATAACGCTGAAAATAATTAACGTTAATGACTGCTTAATTTAAATGCTAATTATTTTCGATTTAAGCGATGTTGTTATAAAATGTTTTATAAAACTTTATTAATCCTTAATTAACACCCCGGATAAAAGTTTATTAACTTAGAATTTATTAAACAAAGCAATAATCAAATCAAAATACTTAATAAAGAGTGCAAGTATACGCATAGTTTTAATATACACCGTAGGTTTATATATAGATAGATAGATCTGCACCAAATGACTGAAAGTGTTGTTTTTTTCGTTTCGTGCTAAAGTATTAAGTTAGTGCAATTGATACAATATCATTTAATTTCTATTCATACTGAAAACGGAGTTTAAACGCCTTTACTTCTTGTATATGTATACAACAGATCAACGTCCTTATTATAAAATCTAAAGGTTGCTCCATCTTTACTAAGATTAAGAGTAGCAAAACCGTATTGTGCCCTAAAGTATAGCGTATCAGTGTTATAATAATTCTTTATATAATCTTCATTCTCTTGACTGTGCAAATATAATCCGGCCCCACCCGCCCCTGATAGAATAAAATCTAATCCGGCTCCGGACTCGTGCTTCAAATGCTGCAGATTGTGATCGTGTCCACAAATATAAGCATCTACATTATGTCTCTCCATCATAGGCACAAAAACATTGTAGATACTTGAACTTACTGGCCCGTGTGTACCGGCACTAAATATATGTCGATGTCCTACAACAAACTTCCAATCAGCCGTCGACTGACGCAAAACGTCATCAAACCAAGTCAGCATTTCCGTGTAGTTGTTCCTCTCAACGCTCCAGAAAAAAGCCTCGGTGTCGATGATGATGAAATGAGCCGAAAAGTCGCCGCGTGTTTCAACAAAGTCGTACCAGTGGCTCGGGAGAATCCATCTCGGTTCAATTTTGGCTAAATTGATCTCATGCCACTCCTCACCTTCCCAGTCTCCGTAATCGTGGTTCCCCAGTGAAATATACCAGCTGAGATTTACTAGAGATTCATTAGAGTACATATCACGCCATTTGCGATCGACTTGAGGGTCAAGCGGGGAGCGAAGGCCCTTCGGGTAAAAATTGTCCCCAGTCGAGAGAATCCAGTCGGGGTTATTGTCCTCGGCCCATTCCGCCATTGCCAAGGCTACCTTTGTCTGTCCTTCGATGATCCCTTGTCCATAGTCACCTACGATGATGATTTCCAAGTCATCGTCGGCTGAAAGTGCAATGACAGTTCGTGGAAAGTTTTTAAGATTATTGGTTCATTATTTCTAATCAGAAAACAATTTTAAGAAATATTGTTTGTTAAAAAAGTGACACGAGGAAACTTTACGTGAGCTGATTCGAAGAATTTTGTTTATTAAACCATATA
>JAQIXG010006574.1:0-10184 GCA_034700105.1 Oconnorella tubifera
GCCAAATTCAAAAACTAACATCACTGTTTATTCTGTATCTATCCTGCATGTGATAGATACAGAATAAACAGTGATGTTAGTTTTTGAATTTGGCCTTGATTGGTCCTTAAGGCTCAATTTAAAGTCCTTCACCTTGTCTGTGACCTTATTCCTGGCCTTTCTGTGTTAGTCCTTGACCAAAATAAAATAAAAGCTACCAAATAATAAATCTAATTTATAACATACAACTAGCATACAGCATAAATACGGCATTTGTTACAATTTGTAACAAATGCTAGAAAAAAAACTTAAATTGATACCGTGAATGTTGAATAAATAACAATTGAATATTGCAATAGTAATAACTTAAGTATATAGAAATCGAAAATTTGTTCTGATTTTAGAGACTTTTCCTTCGGATCTGAAACTGTCAATAGAGGCTCGAGTGAAACAAGACTCAGAGGTCCGATTCAAGAAAAGCCCTCAGCTAAATGCAACAATAATAGATCGATCACTCTCTACTGTACTGCTAGAATGTCATCAATCAAATTATTATTTTTCTTCTCGCTCTGCACTTCTGTTGCCATCATTTCAACTAACAGTAAATTCACTTCTGCGTGAACTCAAGGAAAAAGTACTAAAAATCTAATTCACTTTTTGTAGTGGCTTTGAAATAAGTATTAATCTTTCGATTATCATACTAAACTTTCAGACTTAGTACAATCTACAGTGTTTACAAATACTACTTAATTTATGTTCAGTATTTCTTTTTTTTAAAATTAATAAATAATGAATTAATGAATGAAGTATAATAGTTACGAGATCCAATTTTTCATATTACCTCTTAATGTATTTTTATTTTAAACCTATTTTAGTAAACTCTCATCGTCTAACAAGCCTCTTATTAGAACAAATCGATACTAGATAGATATCGAATCAACTTTTCACACTATAACGGATATCATCACAATTTTTTGCTGCTAAATTTGAATACAAAGTGAAAGTGTGAGCTAATGTTATTATTGTCCAGAGCGATGATAGAGTGGCATGCGGATTTCGCTCGCTGTATTTCCCGCGGCAGCTTCAATGTCTACATAGTGTTGAACATTGGCAGTGTACCACGAGATATCTGTTTAGTTTAGGATTTATTGCGTTTTTAATTAATACTCGGATTAAAATAATTGCGACACAAATTTGAATTCTAATTAGTTAAATTGTCGGTTATAATTCGAATATAAGTTATAAGTCGGTTATAAGTTATAAAGTTATAAGTCGAATGTTTAGATGCAATATTTATTTCTGAATACATATAGTTTAGCTTGTATACATTTAAGTAGGGTTATTAATTTAAAGAGAATTCATTAGAAATTAATTATGAAACCCGCTTCGTTGATTACATTTCTAAACTACACTCTTTAATGTATACAATGTATAATATTGCCATTAATTTAAAATTAATATGCTTTTTCGTTTTTTCTTCAATTTAGGTAAAAAATTAAAATATATTGTAATACAGTATGTTAACGTAAACTTCATTTAACTTCTATATGGTAATGTTGATCAATTCTATATAATATGGAATGAAATCTTGTTAAATCTTTAAATATGTACTTTAAAATAAAGAATCTGCTAATTTCCGGTCGTATTGTAACTATTCTGGTGTGTTTTTGCTAACAATTACTTGATGAAGGCTATAATATGTCGACCATAGATTTTGTTATAGATTGTATTATTGTATATTTTAGAATTCTGTATCAGCAGCACCGGATTTAGTGTGTTTGTGAGTTTGTGTGTATGTAGGTGAGTATATATGCGTGTGTGGCTATGAATGTTGAAGAGGGAGGGGCGGGGGGTAGAGAATTAGTTTACATGGAAGTATCTTGGATAATTATTGTGTTAATAAACTAATTGCTTATATTTTTAATTGTTGGTACTAAATGGAATTACTGTTTGTTATTTGGAATTTTATGTGCAATAGATCGGCCTTAGTCTTATTGCACTTTATATTTCGAATTATTGTCATGCGTTTAACGAGGCATTTACCATGACTTGTAAGTCATGTACTAAAGATCTATAATATGTTTATTATGCACATCAAATATGCCTTCAGTAACATTATGGTAACTTTTATTTTATGCAAGAAATAATACATAGATTATATTAAGAAGCGAGACTTTCTGTATTGAACAACATTTACTACACTTACTGTATAGGCCTACTATGATTTTTTAATAAGCGTCATATATCTTAATTCTATACTAATTCAAATGCCCGTTTTTTAATTTTTAATTTTGCGATATTTTATTGATAAAATCAAATCTAAAATCAATCTTCAAACTAGAAAATAACGATTTTATCTTTAATTACAGTGAGTCTATGGCATAATTGTTTGGAGTCGATCGTTCATTAACTTAATCAACTACAGAAATTATTTTAGCTGAAATGACTGATTCGTAAGTCAACATCATGATGCATTCCTTTGAAGATAAATTAATCTTCTATGGCGTTTTCTCCGTGTTGAGCCCGTTGTTTTTAACGACTAACTCGGAAATTCTTAACACGAATCCAGGTATGTGATATATTTATATTTATTCATGTTTTCAAGTATAATCTTGTCATTATATCCATATCTCTGTTACTATCTGTATGAAAGTGTTTCTTTTGAAAAACTTTTATTATTTTTACTGAAAGTAGGTTATCTGTTATTATTTTAAAAGTAGTTTGTTATATTTATATAAAATGAATCCAAACCTATGAAAGTTTATTAATAATGACAGTATTTAATATCTACTGATATTAAGCATAAACAGCTTTTTATTTCCATTTTAATTGAAAAATCCTATAAATATTATTGCATATTTGGTAAGTGACATTTTTTAGATTTGACATCATAATAGATGTAAAGTTTCTGTTTAGTAGGCCTACACCGAGCAATAAACTTTTGTTGACATTTATATCTAATTTATTGCATAAATCGATTTAAAACCTTTGTGTAAAGCGTAATGTTTCGTAATGTTATGCATTGCTTTTACTGTTTGTATGAAACTGATGATAAATATTATATTTAGAATCCTTTCAACACAAAACTTAGGGAAAAGTAAAACGTTACCGTAGTCAATAGACAATTTAATGGAATGAAAAAATGAAACGACATAAAATACTCGAAAGTTAATAATGAATTTCGTGACTAAAACATCTGTTTTTCTAAAATTCGTTAAGATGCAATTGTGTTCAAAATCTGATCGCTTGTAGTAAAATCTTTGTAATGAAGGCAACCAACGATCGATTCGAAACCTTTATTAAAAAACATCTGCAAGCAAATGTGTCCTGATCATTCTTAATTGACTCTAGCCTTTCAATTATATTTTTTATATATACAAATAAAACTCATACTGTTATTTGATAACATTAAATAAAATTTAATTGGATTAAGTTGTTGTATTTTACAGCGTTGGTTATATTTTATAGTATTTCTTGTTGCTTTGATGATAAATGATGTGGCATCATAAATGCGAAACTGTCAGTCATATTTTTAAGGGGTACAATAATTTATCACAAAATAGCCCTTCCTACCCCCCTCCTTCCAACACCCCCCATTACTTCTTCTAATAAAGTTTCAAAATAACTGAAGTTAATAACCGTCTTGTCATCGATCACATCATCATCGTACTTATTTTAATGAGTGAGTGAAATATCTCTAAAAGATAAGGCTTAACGTAATGGATCCACTTCTCGTCTTTACATTAACTCACGATTAATGGATTTCACTTTGCGATTAGAACTAAAGACCGCCACATTGCGACGCGACAACCAAGTTGTCAACCTAGAATTGACACTCCAACTCATCATCCTCGAAGAATCCACTGAAACGAACAGTCGAATCTGGTATAGCGTACCGAATCCAGCGCCAGTTCTTTACTAGTCGTTATTTTACCGACTCCCTTGTCTCTTGTCCTCTTTCGTTTACTCTTCTCGTCGTGTCAGTAAGAGGAGTCGTCACGAGAAAGAGAGAAGAAAGAAAAAAGAAAAAAGATATTCGACATAAAAGACTTTGACGGCAAGATAAATGATCATCGATCGGTAATATCACCGTTTCGTCATTATATCGAGAGGATCGGCTGCTTGACGGAGCAGGGTCGTCCCAGAGCTGGTCCTTGAGAGTTCATTGTCGGCTGGTTTTAGGTTTTGGATCATAAATGTATCGGAGTTTCAATTATATTTTTATGGCTTTATCAGGATAAGACTTTTTGACTTTAAGTTCACTGAGAATTTTATGATAATAGAATAATGTCATATTTCTATTAAGCATTCTCTATTATGCGCTTAATAATACCGACGAATTTGACTTATAATTTAATATATATGATGTAATTAGAAAGTTTAGATAATTATTCTTGTCAGTGTAAAGAAAGGCTAATGAGATCTTCACGAGTTAGAGACTTCCATCTTCAAATATATTAGAAAAATACTATTTTATTAGTAATGTTGCTTCAAAAAAAGTGTATTTATTCTCATATTTTTTTAATTAATATACTCTAGAACAAATTTTTGGTCAAACACTATGGTTGATTCTTTTGAAAACATAAATATTGTGCAGGTTATTAGAATACGATAATATATGTTCTTATTTAATATGAAACTGAACACTTGCAATTAATCGTCTTGATATTTTAGGATAATTATAATATTTCTACCTCTATTATGCAAAGCATTATTTAATGTCCCTATAGTCTATTGCTTTCGTGTTATCTTTACGGAATCGCATCTCTTCCTATATAGCTATTTTATTGCGGTTTGATACATTCACTCTATTTGTCTATCGTTTGCTGTCTTTTCACTTCCGTTCTATTATCGAAGTAAAACAGAAACAAAGAGAATCACGGATCTGAGGAGTTAGTGAAACAAAGATATCCTTGTGTATACTGTCCTTTCGCTAAATATAGTAATCTAATAATTATTCTTGTTGTATCACGCAATATGCTAATAGCAGTCTTTCTAGTTCTCTCCATCATCGTGTGTATTTTTCTCGCTCTTTCACTCTGTGTCTTTGCATTTATTGACCTTTTGTTTACCTTCGTTAAACCTTAACATTTTCATTGCATATATTATTCCCTTCTTTTCAACTTTCATCTTATCTTATTTATCTTCGATTATCTGAGTCGAAAAAAGAGATGCTGTCGCTTACCTCTGCTATTTCAATTTTGTCAAAATCCATCCATCACCGAGTGTTCTGGCAGTCGAATCCCGTGCAGATCGTTTGATGCTAATTTTTCGGATAATTAAATACTCGAACATCAGCGAAGCGATGGAAATCGTTGAGATTTTTACTCTAAACTAAGCCAATGGTATTCAATAACTGCTTGCACGAAGTGTTCTCCGGGCAGCTTCGTGTTGGAATGTCTACTATCATAATATAGTGTTATTGGTTGTATGAAAAACGCTGTAATTTGCACTTGATACGCGATTTTTATGCTTATTTTAATGTTTAATTAAAGCAATATCTGTAAACGACAGAGTAAAAGATTAATACTTATTGTTGATAATATATAGTTGTCAAAATGTTGAAAATACTTGCTACACGATTTTAATACTTAATTTATGTTTTAAAGAAATATAAGACGGAGTGAAAGATGGAGTAAAACATTAACTTATTGATGATATAATATTGTTGATTACGTGTTAGTATAATGTTGAAAACATTGTCAATCTCACTAGGGTACACTTGAGTGCCGTGTGCCTGCGTATTTCTTTTCATATCTTGCGTTATAATGCTGAAATTGCATTGTGTTTTTCTGTGAATAAAAATTAAACAAATCCCACCACTTGTACGATGTATATTTTATAATCGAAAATATATTGGAGTTTGTTTAAACTTTGAATAAATGGGTCTGAATAATTAAACTGAATAGCATACAATAAGTATTGTTTTAAAATATTGCATAAATACTTGATTTGCTCAACCATACAGAATATTTATAATTTATCAATTTTATCTCGCTATATCTATTGTACAGCATAAATTTTTGGACAGTTAACAATTAACAATTGTAGATTTTTCATGTCAAAGTTTGTTTTATTAGATAACTAATCATTAGTAAATTCAGTGCAAACTTAATATGACCTCAATCGATCGCTTTTTAATCACGCAATACTTATTATATTGTTGTAAATTATTTGAATCTTCTCTTGTTAAAAATGAATCGTTCACGCAACTTTCAGCAAATTTCCAACCATAGCACTGGTCCTCGTAATAATTGTTCTACTAAATTATTAACTGAAATTATGGAGGTTATCGAGTGCAGTCCATGCAATATTAGCTTATATCATTAGAGAACAGAAATTATTTCAAGCAGAAGAAATAATTGAGTCAATAGATGAGCATGTGGGATTATCAGATAATAATTGATTTTCTCAGTTATAAAGAATCGTCGATTTCGTAATAGTGTCATTATTATCACACGTCCAACAGCTTCAGACAAAACATTTATCTGAGTGTCGAATAACACAAAAAACGACGCAAAGCATTTAATGCAGCAATAAATGTTAATATATTTATTAACATTTATTGCTGAAAACACAGTAGTCGTACTCTTTCGTTGATGTTAAATCTAAATCATTTTTTAGATCTAATTCCAATATCAGGTTGATTTACGATTTCACTTGCTTTTGCTAACATTTCTTTACAAGGGTGACATATCCTGCCTACATATAATCTCTGATTGAACGAATGGAAATGAAATCGAATTATTACGATCGATTGATGATACACCTACACCCCCTTGTCACCACACACTCCCCCCCTCCCCCGCTTAGACCAACAACTAGGGCGGAAATAAATCCAAAGAAAGTGAGGGGACGAGGGGTTACAAATTAAACTCAGCTTCAAAGATGCTTAGAATCATCAGCAACTAGAATATAATTAGTAGCTGTACCATGGACGTGTTTAATGTAGCTGATGTAAATATTAATTTTGAACATCTTATTGAGATATTCAATATTCAATAGAGGCAAATTCAACTTGAGTGACTAAATAACATTGAAGTTTTGCGGTAATTCTTTATACATAGTATGAAATTATAAAAAAGCGATTGAATATGGCAAGGTACTATTGAGAGAAAACTTCATCTAAGTTAATGTTATACTTAAGTTATACTTCATATAAAAAAATCAGTTTTTTAGAGGGGACAAATGCCTTCTTTACCCCCCTCTAAATCGAATCTGAATCTCTATTCACACCGTCATGTTGTGCCTGAAAGTGTGAGAGGCACACGCGCTGTAACTAAAATGACATAAATCTGCCCATTGTTTACTTTTCTCCATTTCTCTTTTATCTCTCTCAGCCTTTCAACGATTGATTGCGCGCGAGAAGCTTTTTATTGACGACGCTATCGAACAAAAACTAGGCAACATTATAATATTTGCTAGATACACAAATTATACAAGGCAAGCACTTCTGTGAGATAGGATTGATACAAAGAGAAGATTGATGTTTTTTCTTCTTCATCTTTTTTCTTCACCGCTTGAATAAATTTATAGGAATTGGCCCATATTTTAGATTCATTGATCAAAAACTTTTACAATAAAATTTTATATATTTATATTTTTGCGATTCGTAAATCAAAAAAATACAAAGTAGTAAAGTGCAATTTCACTTAACAGAAAGTAGCCTAGTAAATTTATATTAAAACAATTGCATTGTTTATTGTCTGAAGTCTAAATGCAGCATTCACAATCCTTCCATTGTCTTCACAGAAGGACATCAAAGATATTAAGTTGATTTATCATTCTCATTAGTACGCCATAAGACTTGTGACGTTTGTTATAAGTCTATCTATTATTAATTTTATCCTCTGATGACATGAAATATGCTGCAGGATACTCGCTTCTACTTAATTCACGAGCTACTTATGTGGCCACCATTGTTAATTTTCATGAAGTGCTAATCAAAATTCTTTTCATTTATTGCTTTTCTCTGTTGAATTTTAATTAAACGTGTAACTTGAAATATACATTTAAGACTAATTGGCATGCAGTGTGGTAACTCTGGTTATTGAGTTTAAATAAAAATGTTAAACAATTTCATTGATGTAAGTATTTCATTGACGCGATGCATCGAATTAAGTGCAATTTATAAGCATTTTAATTTACATGGTGCTTTTAGCACCAGTAAATTAAAATGCTTATTAAAAACACCATTACACAAGTGGCGTAGGCAGGGGGGGGGGGGTGTGGTCGTTATAGCATCCCTACTCCATTGGAGGTCAAACCAATTTTTTGTAACGTTAAGGATTTGAGTTTAGTACTGAAACTATCCTCCTTGTGACGATATAATGATTTGCGTTGGATACATGTATCTAAAAAATATCATCGCTTCAATGTTTTAAGCAAAACCTTAGTCTACGCTACTGCATTACACTCACCCACCCCCACCCCATCCCCACTATTTAAATATTACATCACCCCCCTCCTCGCTGTCTACAATAACGCTTGATCGTTCACACACTCTATCACCACATCACAGAACTAACATAAATTCTATTTTCTCTCCCAGGCGTCCCTCAGGATACCTGCCTAATGGAGTCGTTCAACGCGTCCTGCCCCTCGGGTCACGTGGTTCTCATTACCTCCGCACGGTACGGTCGCATGCGGATCAATCGTTGCGTCACCTACGGCTACGGGCATCTAGGCTGTGCGGTCGATGTTCGCAACTACCTCGATTCCAAGTGCTCCGGACGCAAGGACTGTGTGCTGAGACTGCCTGATACGGTTTTGTTTGACCTGAAACCTTGTCCGGGTGACTTTACAACGTACCTGGAGGTTTCCTATGTCTGTCAAGCGGGTTTGATATTTCATTTTCTTTTTCAATTAAATTTGTGATTATTTTGAAAGTTGGAAAATGCATTATATTTATTAGAAGAGAGCAAGTAAACTATTATTTAAATACTACGGTTACAATTAATTAATGTCTTTTGTTCAAGCAAAACATTTTGCAATGATTCTGAAATGTATCATAAAATTAACAATCGCCTCAACTCGCATCCAGTGTATTTATTATTTATCAGTTCCAGTTATAATAATTTTCTAAGTTTATGTTAGAAATATATATCTTGCAGAAGTTTCATTTCAGATGGTCTAATTAATACATTAAATTTAGTATACAAAAATTATTCTAACTGGAAGTGTAACTAAGTAATTTTTAGGGGCTGTTAATTTAAATTTTTAATCACATAGAAACAGCTGTTTATTTTGAACTAAGACACGAGTTCTGATAAATAAATAAATAATAAATATATTGAATGCCAGTGAGGCGATTGTTACTCGTATTATACTTTTGAGAATCATTGAAAATGCTTGCTTGAAAAAGACATTAATTGTAACTATACTATTTAAATGATAGCTTATTTGCTTTTTCCTAATAGATATAATAAAGCAATGTTAACAATTATATCGATTAGCAGTATAACGTAATTGTCACCGATAAAAAATCTTTCAAATTCTTTCCGTATTATTAATTTTTTATACGAATGACTTGGAACATGAGCGAGATGCAGTTTCGGCGTAGAAAGCGCAGTAAAACTGTCAGATGTATCTTGAGTTAGTGCGTAGATGTGAAGATGTCTTAAAATCAGAGTCAGATATCAAAGCCAGGCGCAGCTGCAGAAACCTAGATAGGATATTACTATTGTAAGACAAACCTGGACGAAAATTACTTCTGAATTTTGAGGGATTAAGGAAGAATAAAAATTTAGATTATAAATCGAAAATGAATTGTAATGAAATTGAATTAAATTAAATCGTTAATAATACGAATTTTGTGATTTTTGTAGTCAAACCTGCTAAAATTATGAAATTGCAGTAGATTTTTATTATAGTCTTATATTTGTATGTAGTGTTCTAAGAGTTTTTACAGGAAACTATACTCCATGAGAGTTTTAGTGTTTTCATTTTAGAAATTCTTTTTAAAATTGCAACCAAAAATCCCGGAAGACATGTGAGAATGAGCTAAAAAAATCGCTTTCATCAAAAAACATATTGACAGTTTTAATCTTCTTCAAGTCGCTGTTAGCCTTAATTACTGCTGTATTTTAAGATCAAACGGCGGCCTTACAGTTTTGTCTACAGGCCACTTATATTACACAACCATTACACAACACAAATATTAAAAGCAACACTATTTTGCACTAAAAAGCAGACTATTTTTTTCA
>JAQIXG010006575.1:0-10183 GCA_034700105.1 Oconnorella tubifera
ATTTGATGTTATTGTGTACAGTTTTTATTGTTTTGTAAAACAAGAGGGCGCCTATTTCTAATTAAATTTAAGCTATATATAGATATATATTATAATACGGCACAAAATAGACTCTCGCTTTAACAGATTGACCGCCTAAATCATATTTCCATTCTGTTGTTATTCGTTTATTGCATTCCATTATATCGCTACAGTAAAACTATTCATCATAACCGGTTGAATGCAGCGTGTGGAATGAACGAATATAAAACTTAATAAATCTTTGTCAACAAGTCTCAATCCATGAGAAAAAAATCGATTATTTGTTTTTAATTCATCGGAAAATGAAATTCTCTATTAAAATTAGAGTTAGGTTTATAAATTTTTGCAGTAAGCTAACTTAAATAATCGAAAATTTAAATTAGTGACTTAACAGTCTTGCTTGTGCTGCAACCATGATTAAATTGAATTGTATATTAGTAAAAAATCTCAACATGCATTTTCAATTACAGTATTTTTAATATTTTTTAATCTTTTTACATTCTATCTTTTTACATACTAAATTTTTATTTGCAATACTTGTTTAAACTATTGTTATTTTTAAAACATGTAAACAAAAATTATTGTATCAATAATAAAATGCATTTCTTGATATTCATTCTTACTGCGCAAGCACAAAAATGATTACTTAAAAATGTAATAATGTTCTCTGGATAATATTTTGTATGTGTAGGCATCCTTGCCGTTGTCGCTGTGGGTGTCGCTCTCGGTGTAGCTCTAGGAGCCCTGCTGCTTGTCACTGTACTTACCTTCATCCGAAAGTAAATGTATTTTATTATATGTATATTTGTATATTTATTGAACAATATTTTAAAATGATGATATTAAATGATGATATTTAATAATGATGATGGGTTTATGTTAATAATTATTCAGTCAATTTTTATGCAGAGTTTGCAAAATATTTAGAGTATTGTTTCTATTTCTGTTTCTATATTTTCTGATATTATTACAAGCAAAAGTATTTGCAGTAATATTTTAAGATTCTACTGAGTTTCTAATACTAATTATCTCTTTAGCTTTTTATTGATTGAGTTTGAAAATATAATATAAACTTACCTCCCAGTGCAATTGCTGTGCAGTACTAACTTTTGCATTACACATAACAAGCTTTTAATTTTATTCGCTAGGCGTCGACAGCGTCGAGGCTTTTATCGTTCAGATTACATTCGCAAGAGCGACGCTGTAGCGACTGCGACCACAACTACACTAACAACGCCAAATGACGTCACGGGAGATAATGACGACGATGAAGAGGAGAGACAGGGACTAGCAGAGGGACAATTAGAAGGTCAAAGAAGACAAATAGATGAATGTTCATCCCAACCAATCGCTGTGCTTTTCTCTACGCGCCACTCAAACTCACGCCCCGCCCCTTTAACTAGCTCCTCCCACGAGACTTGCCATATCCATGGAACCCGTCCTTGTTCCTTATTCTTCAATCCCCACGATAGTATTTCGAGATATCCCGATAAAGCGACCCATAGTCTTATAAACAAACAATCGGATATTCATGTAAAATTTACAAGGCGCCATAAAGGGGCCCCCCCCGAGGGCCGAACCCTGACCCCCTCTAAAGTACAAAAAGTTCTCGGTAGATTATTTAAAACATCCAGCGATAGAAGCATTCCAAAACGCGCGGCGACTTTTGCCGAATGTGGCGCCACTAGCGAAAGACGAACGAACTACTGTTATAAATCGCAGGATTTAAATAAAGCGCCACCTGGCGAAAGCGACGAAATAAACACTAGGAATTATTTTGATCGAGCAAACGCTAGAGAAAGAATTAGACAGGAAAATAACTTAACAAGCAATAAAAGAATGGACTCTGAATATTTCAGTGGCAGATCGAACGTCCATTTCAGCGAATGTCCCTATTTTGTCCACCCCGGGGAAAATTTAAAGGGCGGGGGTTCAACCCCGGGGTTTGTGGGGGGCCATGTGGAACATTTGGGGGTTGATTGTGACCCGGATGTAGTTAGGAATTGCGTTTTGTGTCAGGCTGATATGGCTTGTTTGCCGCATTCACGACTCAGTGTACTAAATTCTTATAATGATGATATATATGAAGCTCGATATTGAATATAACGTAAAATTCTGTTGTGTTATAGAGAAGCTTTTAGGACCTAGGATCTAGCTTTTAGGAGCTTTTAGGTAGTACAAATTAATCGAGTTTTATATTTTTTGCAGTTAAAAAATGCTTATTTAATTTAAAGGAAATATTGACATTAACTTAATTGATTTTATTAAGTTTATGGTAAACGACATGTCATTATTTACTTACATTATTAAGTATTACGGAGAACCAAACTCAATATTTTATTCATTTTAATAACATTTAATATTTTAAGAAATTTGAAATTATGTGATTGAACATAAAAAATACAACATTAAAGCAATGTTCATTTTAATTTTATATTGACTCTAATACATCAAAATGTTTTTTATAAAGTTGTTAACTATTGACTTACATAAGTACAGTATAACATAAAGATAATACTGAAATAGTTCAATTTATGCAATTAATATACATATTCTACATGCACAGTTTATTCGGTAATAATGACTTAAATATATAAAAAATAAATATTAATATGTTAATAATTATTCATAATTATACTAAACACGCCTATCCAAAAATAGTAATAAATATGATTCAATTACATATATAAAAACAATTTACTAATACATATTACAATGACTTTCAAATCTTTACCTAAATTACTGTATATAATCTTTTTCACTTAAAATGACTGCTAACTTACATCTTCATTATAAATACTGTTCATTTTACTCGACTTAATGACTCTTTAAATATTTAAAATAAATACTAAATTCATCATGTAGATATCTCCTATTTTCTGTATTTTTTCTTCATATCAGCCCAGCCGCTCTGAACTGCATTCAGATCACTAATATGATAAAACAAATACCTATACCAAGCTTTCTCCCTCAAAACCTTTTTCAATTCATCGTCCGTTACGTGCCCCCCCGACCTGTACCTTTCAGATATCCTAACGTGCTTAATTTTATCCCTAAGCATAGCGGGAAGAAACCCAGTGATGTAGACATCATCCAGCCACAGATAAGGCACATGATAAGAAGCCAAGTAAAGAGCTTCCGCTACGTCCATACTCATAACAAAAGCCACCCCCTGACAAAACTTAGGCCATTTTTTACTCGTGCATTCTTCCTGGGTTACCATCCACTTTCCTTCTCGTGGAACTTCATCAGTTTTTAACATATTACAAAGAATAGTATTCGAGGAGTACATTTTGTTTTTATGAGCTAAATGGCTCAGCAGGGCGAACATGTTGACTAGTACGTCATCGTCTGTTTTTAGTACGAAGCGCGCTTGCTTGCAGTGGCTAGTGACCCACTTTAGGCCGGCGACAGCCTAAACGTCAACAAAATAAAAAAAATAATAATAATTGAACAGTTTGTGATGTCTAATATAAAGTTTGAAAGTTCAATTTAAATTTATTCATTACTTAAGAATGCGATAGATCTTATTATCTCAAATAAAAAACTTAGAAAATAAGTTATGCAAGATTTAAACTTCAGCTATTTGAAGATAACTCGAGAATGAATAAGCTCTTTTAACTAATTAAAATAATTAACTACTTATCATAATCTGAATTTATGTAGTTTAAGTTTATATTATATATTTGCTTGTTTAGCATCTCAACATTATCTTGTGAACAAAAACATTATCATATAAAAACTATCAGAAAAAAATAAAGAAATTAAACAACAAACCTTATAAGTTAAATTACGATAAGTGTCCCTAAAATCCGCCTGTAGTATATCCCCAAAAGTGTCCGATTCCAGCATCAGAGCCGACTGCAATCCATCTCCCTCCGTCCTCCCAACCACAAACACAACTCTCACCCCCACGTTATAATTGTCCACTTTACCCCACGTCTGTCTGATGATTTCTCTCCTTTTGTATTTGGCTGGGGTTGAGTGGACATAGACTACGAGGAAGATGTTTGGATCATTGCACATATCTTGTGGGACGATGGGATTTCCAAAGGGATGTGGATTAAGTACAACAGTTGTATCCAGAAGTTGACCGGATTCTAGCAAAGAACAGGCAGTAAGATTAGGGTTAGGAATGAAGTTAGGGGGATTGGAGGGGGAGTTGGGTTTAGGGGAGCAGGAACCGTCTGAGGTACAAGGGGTATCGACGGAGGGGGGAGATAGATATGTAGATGATGATAGTGTGATAATTACAAGAAGAATTAATTCGCTGAGCGGCAGATGTGTTTTGAGTCTCATCGTCATTTTGGTTTCGGGTAAATCTGTGAAATAAATCATTAAAACGTTACATTTAAAGCAGTAAGTTATTAGTCTTATAATTATATAACTCTCGACCGAGTTTATAGTTGTTTTTAATATATGCGTAAATTAAATTGCAATGGAAAAATCAAATTACGAAGGAAATCAATGCTTATAAGTTAATACCAGAAAAATACTGTCTAAAAATTGTATAAATCTAATAATTATGAATTTTTGCTTAATGAATGTTATCGTTATTTAAATGATGCCATTATTTTAAAATTGGTACTTTATTTTAAATATATCTATACATTTAATTTAATTGCCTGCTTACCAGAGAGATTCAGTACAAAATACTATCTAATGAAGAAGGCGAGAAATTATCTTTTTGAAATATAACTGTTAATTTTTAAATAATTACTAACGAAAAAACATATCTTAAATTATAAATACTATTTTATCTAAAGCTTATCTTTTTGACAATTTACTGATGTTCTTTAGTTACTATTTTAATCTTAACCGGTTACTCTGTTACAAATATTGAGTTTAGAATTGTGCATCGAAGTTATATACATAACTTTCTTGTCGCTACGTCATTCTGTCACTTTCACGCCTACGTCGACGAACATTTCTATTTCCGGGTAGTCGCGATGTCTCTACTTCCCCTATTTCCGGTTGCGGTTTAACTCTTCCCCTTGAGCCCTCCCACATTCAATCGCCGACTCAAAGCAACAATGAGAGCAATCAAACAGAACTTGTTTTGACTTGCAGTTGTTGATATTTTTTATAAGATGTTTACTACATACTAGATTATAAGGATTTGAGGGGTAGGGGGGACGACTCCCAAAGTATTTTTACATTTTGAAAATTATTTTATTTATCGAGAGAGAGCGAGTGGTTAGGGATTCGAGTTGATTATTTTTCCTGTTATCATTCTCTGAATAACTCCAATTTGTATTGACGATATAATAAAGAAAAGGATATACATAGGCATCGTTGTATTTATTAATTAAGTGACATTTGTAGCCCTATTGGTAAAGAATTTTATTCTTTATTGCTAATTGTGTATAATTAATCATATTTAAAGCGTTTACAAAGTTATACAAAACTTGTAACTTCTTTCAACATAAGCGTTGCGCATTTGTTGCTAGTTACAAAGTAATGAAGAATAATAAATATTTGGTAAAAAAATATTAATGTATACTCCAATCATTATGGTCCCACCAGTTTTAAAATATGAACATTAACAATCGCAATTGTTGAAGTATGAATAGTTCGTTTTGGTCCAATTGCTACTTTGTAAGGTATACTGTCAGATTAACGATGAAAGTTGAGTTGCCGAGTACAATAGGAACTTTGTCATCACACAGATACAATGATCATATGATTGTCATGTTTTTGTCATAAATCTGTTCATATATAAGTTCTGTACTCCTACAATGACGAATATTCACTTATAATTACAATGAGTAGATGATGTTGACGCTTCTTTAACAAGAGATAGACAAATGTAATTTTACTAGTTTGCAAAAGTAATTATCATACAGATATATATTTGCATTAAACTGTAGATCTGCTATATACATATGTAGTTGCTGTTTATATTGTAAATACGATATTTTTATCCGTGTAAATTATAATACAGTATTACAATCATTTTAAATGTTTTATTAAATATAATTCAACGAATTTACTGAATTTATTATTGCTCGCTCACAAGTATACAAGTAAACTTGTACTGCACTTAAATTGTTACTTTATGATTCCCATTGTCAACTTATAGATTAACGGATTACTGCCAAAGTAACCCGTTCTGAGAACAATGTCTTGTTAAACCGACAAAAGTTTAAATCAATATAAGCCCATTGAACCACGACATTTTCATTTATTGTACATTTGCTTCTTTGGGCTATTTACTACATCTCTATAGATCCTAGATTTGTATGAGAAGACACGTTTATATTATTAATTTAAAATCAAATAAAATTATAAATAAATTATTACTGAGATTTGCAGGTTCATTCATATTACTGAATATATATACTGAGAAATTGTTGTATGATGATAATTGTGAGAATGTTATTTATACAGAATCTCTCAAATTTGAGTTAAATAATCATTATGCATATTATTTAAATACAATTCATTAAACATTAGCGTTAATCTTTTCTTTATTTTTTGTTAATTTTGCTAAAACTACGAACATTTTAACATTTCAGGAATTTCTATGGCAATGACAATGACGTAAATAAAATAACAATACAAAACTTGAGCATTGACTACAATGACATATGCTGGCTTCTACGCTTTGATCACTTAGTTGGTATACATCGCTGTAAGCCAATTGTATTTTTTCTTATTGTCAGTTACAATAGAAAAGCTAGTCAATAACATCTTCAGATAAAATGCATCCGTTATAGAGGCCTACTAACAAGCTTCAACAATAGCACGATTCAATGAGCAATGCTTTTAAAAGTCAACAAATTAATCGACTTATTGTAATTAGGCTAAACTGATTAGTATACAATGAATGATCGTTTGTCATGAAATTATAATCTCTATATTTCAATTTTAAAAACCAAGATATGATTATACATGTATACCTTATAAAAATTTGAAAAATTCAGGTAAAATCACTTTTGTCACATTGGCTTTATTTCATAGCATAAAAAATAAACTTCGACTAAAATAATTTAATAAAATGAAATGTATTCGAAAATATTAAAAATGCACCGTCTGCTAAATGCGCATAAATCTAACAATCCTATTGAGGATTAATTTATTCGCGCACATCTAGCAGCATTCTCGCTACAAATCAGATAATCAGAAACAAGAAACACGTTCCAGAAACCATGATATAGGAACCCGTCGAGAAATTCACGGGCCATCAGCTGCGGGCACGGAGCGCTCCCCCCTCCCTCCCCCCAAGTCCGAGTTTCTCAAGGGAACGTTTAACGGTAAATTTTGGTGTCAAACAGACCCCCCTGTGAGGAACTGGTTGTTGAAATCGTAGAAATATCGAAATTTTGGCTGGGGGCAAGTTTTTGATAACTGCTGTGTTGCAATCTTGGATTGTTTTAAATGATAGAATGCGACCTACTGAGCGTTTAGCCTAGGGTTGGGAATATTGAGAGATTTAATGTCAGATATGGTATAGTTTAAAGAGTATTTGAAATATAATCTACCAAGATTGAATAATAGTGAGATACATTAAATATAGATAAATATTATGTTACTCGTTTTCATATTGGCGAATTATATTAAAATAATTTCAGGTATGGCAAACTACAGATTTTATCGTTTTCAAGTTTAGTTAATACTTACTATACATACAGTATATTGGTTTCTTTTATGCATCATAGAAATTAATAAAACGTATAATTTTGTCAAGAAATCAATAATGATTAATGATAGAAACGCTAGACAAGATAATTGGTATATATGTATATATGAGAAATTTGACGATAATTGTTTACTTTTCCAACTCGTCTTGATAAAAATCTTAAATTTTATTAAACAAAGGTATTTTGTGTACTATTATAATTTGCAATAATTGTTAATACAATATAACTTCAATATTTTTGAACAATGAATTTTTTTCTATTCTTTTCTGTCTTACTAAAATGGAACTATATTAAGACACAACTGTTATTGAATATTTCTGCAATACAGTAATTACATTTCAATTCTCAATAATGTAATAAAGGAAAGAGCTTCCTAATTCTCGCGTAGCCGTAACTAACTGCAACGGTAACTAATCTACAACAGTACTTTACTATTATTACTGTAAGCAATATTAGATCAAAGCATTTCTCAGCTACACTACAAACGCTCATTAAACAGTTTCAAACTACGCCACAAAACTTATTATGCAACACAATTTTGAACATCATTACTTTCATCGGCCGAGCGGATACTAGCCGCAGACCGAGCGAGTTTCTCGGCGTCTCTCGCCCGCCTCTCGTCTACTGTTTCTCCCCCGGGAGGAGGGTGCGATGACGGAGCGCACGTGGGTGGATTGATGGGGTCTTGGCGATGAATGATCCCAGTGAAAGGCAAGATGTAAGAGAGACTGGAATATGCAGTGTGTTGAACAAGTGTGTTAGCAATTGACAAGGGTGGTAAATCATTAAAAGTGTAAACATTTATTTGTGAAATAAATAGAAATTAATAATATGATCGTTTTAAATTTACATTTAATTAATCGTTCGTTGTGAATACTACCATAAAGTTCGGTTACCAATTGGGCTTGTAATTCTTCTTGTATTGGAAAATTATGTTAATATATTCACTTTAAAATATTTGTAAATGATCTTTAATTTATGCCTATGATTATGTAACATCATCACTAGAACTGTATTCATAGCAAGCATTAAAAAATAAATAAAAACAAATACATCAAATAAATGAGAAAAATAAGTAACTAGTTTACATTAAGTATATTTACAATATTATTACATAACTGATACCCATCAATCAAATTTTCGCACTATTTAAAACTTAAAAACAAAAAAACAAACATTATACAAACGGTTTATAATAATATATTTTGTACAAGTGAGATAAAAATAAATATCAAAAGAATTATATTAAAAGAACTATATTATTATTTAATTATATTAAATACTATGAATTTTCCACAAATATATCTATTATTTCACTTACTTTATCCTCAGATCTACCTGACCTAAGGTCTTATACCAAGAGCACCATAATTACCTCAAATAATCCACGGGTCAATCATCAAAAAACAACAAAGATTTTTCTACCAATTCTACCATCTCAATAATGTCCATCATATCCACTTTCTATCTCTAGTCTCCCAATCACATTTCCCATCAAAGCGTTCCACTTATAATCCTTGATCCTATGACCTTCAACGTTTCAAAATTTCAATCATTCATCATCACTGGCCTCTATTATCACAACGTTGAACGGTGTCATCATCTTAATCATCTTCATCTGCTAGCTATTAAATCAGGGAAATTTTTATCGATAGTTGAGAAGGGATTCAAAGTTTGGTCGCGACGGGGGGTCGACTGTTAGACGCTGGTTTCGTGACGACTTTTAACCGCATCAGTTGCTGAGTAAATTATCGCTCGCAGATGCGTGTTATGATTTCCTTTAAAATTCAGAATATTGTAGTATATAGGTTCCTATTTAAGGTGAAATTACGCTACAGGGCATACAAGGAGATAGTGTATTCTATCGCTTTAGGTAAAGTAATAGATTTATGGTTTATATCAATCCGTTATTTAAGGAACTATAATAGATATAGAGCATATAGAAAGATATTTTAATTTATTAACGGTAGATCCATAGACCTGTGATTAGCAGCATGTTAAATATTATTTCATTTGGTAAACAACAAAACAGTTAATAAATTATGAAATATTAATAACTAAAACAATTTCAGTAAAATAGTTCAATGCACATTGTCTATTATATTTTTTCAACTGATTCTTTTAAATTAAAACAACATAAAACATATATTGATAACATTAACCAATGCCACAGCGCGTTACGTAATTGAGATGCTATCGACCAATGAAAATAAGTGTTACATTAGACGGTTACTCTCCGTAAAGATAGCATTATAGGGTGGTATCAAAGTTGAAACCATATGGTTGAATCAAGCTACAGAAATAATACAAAAAGATGAGCATCTACCCCCTTCCCCTTTGAAGGAAATTATAATTAAAATCATACTGTAAATAATAATCTTAAATATATGACTTGCTACTTTTCGTGTTATTTCTTTGTATAGAATCTTGTGAGCAAATTAAAATTTTCCAACGACATTTAATCATTAGATATATATTTCATAATATCTTGATCTAATAAAACTAAGTACTGCGTGAGA
>JAQIXG010006576.1:0-10182 GCA_034700105.1 Oconnorella tubifera
TCAGAAGCCACTAGATAATGTGCAGAGTGATTATCAACTTCATCACACTGCTCAAGATTCTATCGAATCAGGCCTGCTACAATTGGCGTCAGGACTCTCTAACATAGACCTTGGCCAATATGATGACGTTTTGAAACGAAGCGGCGCTTCAACTCTAGAAACAGATTCGAAACCCGGAACGTCATCCCTTGAAGCTAATAGTATAGAAAGATTATCAAACAAGAGAGTCCGAGAACGGTGCTCTCGTTCTGATAAACTTGTCAAAGAGGCTAGAGCATCGTTTAAGAATTTCGACAATTCCCAGCCCAACAAGCGCGTCCTGAGAAACAGAACTATAGATAAATAAATCAGCACAAAGATCATACCAAAAAAATTGTCACCGGGATTTGAATTAGAATTTGATTTAGCATCGGTTACATTTGAGTACTCGATTGTAACGATTCGATTACATTGCCTTATCAATAGAAATTTCATACTTGGACAATATCACAATTTCATTGAAGACTATAGAGATTTTTCTTTTATTTGAGACGGTTGTATGTTAACTTTTATTGATGGTTTGTTACATGTTCTTAATCGATCGTTAATCATTCAAGTGTTTTATAGTTCACAACTATTCTAAGTTCTAATTCTTCTAAATATAAATATATATTTTAAATGCAATTATTTTGATTTGTTTAGGGGAGGGGCATCTTCAGATATAGGCTATATATTTATAGGCTATGCATAAAAATAGTATACAAATAAAAGCATAAAAATAAAAATAATCACTTGCATACAAATAAAACGTTTTGTTTACAAATCACTGCCCCCTCCTTCCCCGTAAAAAATGACGTCCTTCATTGCTTGCAGTGTCAATGGCATCCCCCTGTTAAACGAAAGGCATAAAGGAGAGTGAATTACAATGTACCCCGATAAATGGGTTTTAAATGCATTAAGCCTACAAATTGTGGCCCCGAACACTAATACGACAAATCAACTCCGTAAATGTATTTAGTAACAACTCAAATTAACCCTCAACTTAACCCAAAATAAAATCCTAACAATAACCTCAATCGTAAATCTAATGGCGGAGGCAAGGGGAGGGATTGTGGGGCTTATTAGCCCACTTTAGCAAAATGGAGACCAAGTTAGCAAAATGGAGACCAAATTAGCAAAATGGAGACGAAAAAGTGATAGAATGAGTGATAACCTAAAAAAATGTCATGACTTCAATTTCGGAGAAAACGAGCCCCCTTGGCCAATTCCTGGACTCAAGTTACAAGGCCAAGGACTTTACAAATGGTCTTTAAGTACGGGTCAATGCCAAAGATTAACATCACTGTATTTAACTGTATTTATGGTGATTGTAATAACACCAAATAATAATTACAACTTACACGCATACGCCTACATAAAAAATTATGCTTTCCAGTAAATCTATGCACGTGCCAAACAATTACTACATAAAAAAGTTGTTTAAATCTCAAATGTAATTAATAATGTGTCTTAGTTTTCTTATAAAGTACCAATTTATTTAAAAGCTTATTTGTACTGTATAAAGGATGCGCCAAAAAAACCTAGCGCCTTTACGATAACTAAGCCACAACTAAATATTGTTTCTCAACATTTTGTCAGTTTGTAGAGAAGGAAATTTGACTTTTGACTACCAATTTGACTTTGATATCTCAATTCGTTAAAAAGTTATGAACTTTCTACGAAACAAATTCAAATTTCAATTTAACCTAGCTCTGTAATAAAGAAATCTGGTATTGTTATGATTTTTGTCGAATAATTTGTTGATCTTTTTTATAAAAGTGGTCATTTTATGAGCAGAGTATCTGTAGGTATAGTTGATAACAAACAACAGCATCTGTCTCTTCTTATCTGCGCCCACAATCTCCTTTTTGTCGATTACACTGGTGTGTTCATGATGTTTTGTGACAAATCAGTGCAAACCTCTTGGTCATCAGTTTATATTATATCGTAACTTCTAACTATGATGTAAACTGATAATATTTTGTGGGGATTGTCTCATGGTCCTGACAGTCCAAGGTCAGGACCATGAGACATATTGAACAAATGGTTCATATTGAACAAATATTTCAGGAAAATTTACCTCTTTTAATGAAACAATTGCTAAATTTTTACAATCTTAAAAATACTGGCTTGGTTAAATTTATATTTTAAGTTTTTCCTTAGAAAGTTCATAACTTGTAAACGAATTGACGTATCAAAGTGAAATTTGGTCGTTAGATGTCAAATTTCCTCCTCACCAAAATAACAAAATTGTGAGAACAAATATTTATTTTTGCCTTATTTATCGCAAAGTCGTTAGGGGTTATTTTATGGCGCACCCTGTAGTAAGAAATTGATTTGAAAAACAATCAGCTTTGTCAAATAAATGGTGTTCACAATACATTCGCCTAATCGAGAGTTTATCAACCAAAGTCGCTGACAGTTATTTCTGAGGACAGATAATAAAAGTTGTTCAAGGTTCAAGACTCATCAGCCCATTTGAAAACGAAGTTTATTTAACGCGTAATATTGATTTGTCCCGAGGTGTAACAATGAACTTTGTCAATGGATAGTGTTCATAATATGCAGCGGCTTTATCAAATGAAATGCCTATGCATAATTCAATTAAAGTTGTTCAATGTTCAATGCGTCAAGTCTATTGTCAAGGCCCATAATAGACTGCAGAGAGAAAAGTTAAACTTTGAGCATTACGCACAGACAGGGAGACTGACTGGCAGAAAAGGGAAACTATTTTGGAAATTGATCCATCATCCACTGAAAATCTGAAATGAATAATTATGAAATGAATAAGTAGGTCTGGGACGATAATTCAGCATCTTTTGTGTCGTAGATGAGACGTTACAAGCCCACGAAGAGTAAGACCCATAGAAAGCTCTCGGACGTAAGCGTATACTGTTTATTTTATTTTGTAGTATAAGGTTATGATTGGTTGGCGGAGGTATATTTCTTTCTCTTTTCTTACATTATTTAAAGGTGATTTTTTTACGATACGTTACTGTTATTTATAAGTAATTTTATTCTTAATTTTTAACATTCTAAGCGTTTGTTTTGTTTTTATTTCATATACGCGAGACGGACGATCAGACGCCAGAGACGAGTAAAGATCAGTCAACAGATACTGATGAGATAAGTCACAGATCAGATCAACAGTCCAGGGAGGTCAGATCACACTCAACTCAACTCAAGACGCTCACTTAGGTTAGACCCAACACCCCGACTTTTTTACGTCGTAAACAGATGTAGAAAACAGTTATTATATTTTTGCTCCTCAAAGTTCATCGCCTCCACGCGGTGAAGAGTGGTAAGTACCGGGGAGAGATGACATCAAACCTCGGTAGGCGAAATGATCAACAAGGTTTTAATTTATATTGTTGTTTATTTGTTGAACAATAAAATGATTTAAACCAATTACGCACGTTTCATTTGTTATATTACAATTAGTATTAAAATTTATGCTTATTTCTTGTATTAAATACAAGATTGATATTAGTATTTTGAAAAGATTGAAATATCATAAATGGACTAAATGCTTCAGTAGTAAGCCTATAATTTATACGCTAATATAGCCTTAAACCAAAAAAATTATCGCAGATAAATTCTTTAATCACTAAATACCGTAATCACTTAATTGAAAGAGAAATTCTAAATTAGTAATTAATTATATAATTAGAATGATTTAATAAAAATTATTTCTCGACAGGGGAGAGATGATTCACAAAAATTAGTTCATTAGGACACAGAATAAAATAGAAACTAATACTAGTATAGAATACTAGTAAATATATTTAAAATAAAAACTTTGCGAGATATAATTAAGTATTACTCTGTGTAGCGACATATAAATGGGAGCGAGTTAGATTATTTATAAATGGCCTAGGTCGACTTGATTTAACGTATTTGCGATTGTACTTGCTATTATAATTTCTTAATAATGGGCTATCGAACTCAAATTCAAACTTTATGTATTTTTTTAAAGGCATTTTCTCTCTGATTCATTTAAAAATATACTATTAAATACTGTCTTACATCCTAATGACGTAAGTAATTTTACAAACTTGCCTCTAGGATATATACGTAAAAATGTATCCAAAAGTTTATCGCTCAACAATGAGATCACGTTTGTTTGTTTTTTGCTAATGTGATTTACGCTGCACTTTTTAGTTTTGCTTGTTTTTTCGTACGTTATAACTGTTTATTGCTTGTTATCTATTAATATACTGATGAAATAAAGATATGTATTAGAAGAAATTTGTAACAAAATATATCAATTTACAAAACAATAAGACATAAAACATTCAAATAATTAGTTGACAGATCAGAGGATAAAGAAAATTAGTTAGAATAGCTTAGATGAGAAGCTGTAAATGTAATTCACAATTTATCTTTTTAATAAAATATTGCATAAAGAACTTTTAGTGAATAATTTAATTCATAAATAATATATATTATTATACTATTAAGTTAGCCGATTTATAATATTTTAAATAGCTAATAAAATAAATGACAAGAAATTGTAAATCTGTCGAGAAATGCTATTTTGAATACTTTGCTTGAAAATTATCTCAGATTTATAATAACACTAGATTATAGTAATCGTTTCAGTATTAAGTCAATTTTATATGGCATATTCGAAGCTTTTTCGAAACACCAGTTCACAACGGTGTGTCGACAACAGTTACTGATCTCTTGAATTTTGGTCTACGACACTGCGTTCACAAAAATTTGTTCTACAGACATTTGGTCTACTGCAACACTAGGATTACCGTTAGCGTTAGGGTTAGGTTTGAGTCAGGTTAAGATTCTATACGGTTGAGATTATGGTCATGGTTAGGATTATTTTAGTGGTTACAGTTAGAGTAGACCAAATTATGATAGACTCAATATCGGTAGACGTTATGCTGTAGACCATCAGTCTGTAGACGAATTGTCGCCGAACCGGATTAAGTTTAGGATTGGTTTTAGTTACGCTAAATGAAAAACCACCCTCACCTCGGAATTGTCAACGATCTGACAACGTACCTTGCGTTAGAAGTACAGGATACGATACGATACGAAAAAACTAATTTACGGCCCTGCCCACACTTATGAATGTAGCCGCTTATGCTTAGTCGTTGGCTGATATTTAGCTCTGTTGTGAATATTTACAATCAGTTTTTATTGAAGAGAAAGTGCCTTTCTATTTTTCGTTCAATATTTTCTGAAGCATGTTTATTAGACATCCGGTTACTTTCTTTGATCATTGTTCGTTCATTTAACTTTGCGTTCGCTCATTTAATCTTGCCTCTAATGTCTCAAAAAATATAGATATGTAATATAATTACTTGAAAGATAATGTCTAATTATAAATAATTGGATTTTAAACAAATTATTCATCTCTTCAACTTGCAACAATAATATGTGAGAAGGTGTATTTTTTGAAAATTTCATAAAAACTTGTTAACAAAGTCGTAAGGGCCGGCGGCCGCGGCGACCGGATCATAACAAATCGAGATTAATTATAATTTTGAAAGCCGTTGAAAGACGTGGTTTGTTAACAAATATATTTTAAAGTTACTTGTAAGGCACCATGGTGCAGGATTCTATCTCTGGATCAAGGTGTGGCCTAAAGCATCGGCTTTCCTTCCTTCCACTACAGACATCAAAGACTGCACATTTTATAAATGTATTTAAATATATTGAAATACTATATAAATTTTTTGAAAAACACAAATACATGATTTCTTTGATCTGCATTTACACAATGTAGATGTCGAGCTATAGATTATCACCGTTTATTCCATAAAACAAACAATAAATTTGTTACAATGCTAAACTATGATAATTCTCTAATATTTCAGAGCTTTTTTATAACAGTTTTTCATATTTAATAAAAGGGTGGATTCTTGAACGAAAAGTAGCTAGTGGCTAGGAATATTTTAAGAGGGGCCTTCGCAGTTCATCCGAGGGGTTCCCTGCCTTTCCCTCCCATTGTTAAGCCATCGTTAAGCCATTGTTGACTTAGCTCATTTTGAGCTAATAATTAATTTCGATAAATTGTTACTATCTTGTATTACTCTCGTTTAATAATAGTGACATTGGACCTATCATGGAGGCAAGTTATTATCGTCTAATAGCATACTGGCTGAGCTGCAGCTGAGTAAAATCTATTTCCTGCGCTCTATGTGGTATTCTGTGCTACAAAAGGAGATCTAGATTTGGGGACATTTACTAAATGTCAACCAAGATCCAATTTCGCGTAATTATAGTTTTGATAAACACGACTATAAAATGCAAATATTATCTATCCAATGAGAGATCTTTATTTTATATACATACAAAAATGACATTTACGGCAAAGCAGCAATAATTATAAATTTCTGTGAGCCGACATTATCTAATTCTTTACTAATTTTTTTAAAATCTAACACTAGATGGAACTTGCTAAATTAAAACTTTGTAATCCCTATAAGTAGGCTAACTTACATATTGGCTGCAACATAAAAACAAATCTAAGGAAAAATTCCAAAAAATATATTTTTCGTAAATAACAGTCTTAAGAATTATTGTGGATATCAACCTAAACTCAGAGAAGTTATTAAGTGGAAAGTTTTCAAAGTTATATTTCGTAGAATGGGCACTCGATACAAATATAAATATAATTTTTTAATATAAATATAACTACTGTTTAAATAAAGGTCTATTTCTAAATCAGTAACTCAATAGTGCAGATCATAAGTGGGTGGACAGCGATATATTTGCTTTTGATACAGTCAGCCACAGTCCGCAATCTGCCTGAAAACTCTTTGATACTAGCAGATGAAAGAATTGAGTGGAATTTTCGATCAACACTTAGAATCATTGGCATGCGGCTTTCAAGTATCATATCTTGATATTTTTTGCTTTGAGTATGCTCTCTATTGTAGTGCAGCTGAGGGACGAAAATTCATGAAATGAGAAGTTGGATTTATTGCAACTTTTAGGACTCAGAAAAAGAAAAGAGCGACAGGGCCCCTCCAGTCATTTTGTTTCAGAAAATGTATAATAAAATATGTTTATTTTATATAGTATGTAGTTGTGATCAAATTTTTATACAAATGTCAGTTTCATATAAAATTAAAAACAGTAATTGACCAACAGAAATTCAATAGATCTAAATGTTATAAAGAATAATTTTAAACAAAGCAATTGAAAAAAATTGCAAATTAAAATTTTTGCAAATTACTGAATTACTTAAGCTATTTTTATATTGTATTTTACTTGCCAACTTATTCATTTTTACTTCCCACTTATGAAAACTTTATAGCCTACTTGTCTTCGTTTTAATATTTCAGAAACTGATCTGTGATTTGTCAAAAAATAAATGAAAAGGTAATATTTGATTTCTTTCTTTTTAAGACATATTGTGGTAGTTGTGTAAGTCGTTTGGGAGAAGCAGATGTGTCCTAAGCTCATGGTCCTAAGCTGATGGTTTGTGGGATGTCCACTCACACTTTAGATGATGACATCAAAACTGTGAGTTAATCAATAAACGTATTGATTAGGGAAATTCTTTCTTAAATGATATGATATTCAGCCGGAGATCTAGTCCGTATCTCCGGCTGAATCCAATTAGTTGTATTTAACACAAAATTACAAAAATCTATTTAAAAAAACAAAATTAACACGGATTTCCAAATTTCATCTCAATGCGAGATTACTATGAGATTATCGTCTGTAAACTTTATTTTAAAAATTACCTACTCCATATTTCTGTATTATTTGGAACTTAATTCCTGCACCGATCAATATTTGTACGACTTTATTTAACTCACGATTGTAGAATTATTGTTCTTTTTACTTTTGTTCATATTACCGGTAGTGGTTTTTGTGATTTTATTGAGTTAAATTATATTTAAAATGTCAGTCACAATTCGAGGTACTAATCTGTACTTACTCGGGACATGTCATTATAACAATTTATGAAAGAAACAAGATAACTTATACAGCTTACAGTATTATAGTGTCTATGTAAGGTGAGAAAACTGATGATCAGCGATACAAAATAAAAACACGCTTGTCTTTGTTAAAAAGGTAGAAGAAAGTTGAATGATATCTCCAATTTGAATGAACTTTAAAATTGTATATATTTTTTTAATTCAATTTTATTGAAGATTATCTCAATTACAGTATATTACAGTTATTCTAACTTAGTAGATTGTGTGCTAAGTTAAAGTGCTAAGTTTTATCTGCAACGTTTGCTGTGCATTTGTTTTGAATATGTTCACTCTTTCTATAATTAAAGATTCACTATTTTAGTTTGTGACACGTGTTCTGGCATATCATCACCAAGTGTCAAAAATTATTTTCTTGGGAGATCTAAATCATTTTTTGTTTTTGTTTTTAAGCCATTTCTATCTAACAACACATTTTATGGTCCTTCGCACTGAAATTTGAAAAAGTCGTAAAACTATTATATTGTTTTTTTACTGATATTATTTTAGCGAATATTTTTGGAGTATTTCTAACACTTGCAAGTTAATCATTTTACACTATTTTACGCTATAAAGTAATTTCGAAAGCATGATTTTTTAAGTACTTAAAAATTTGTAAATAATTTGTAAACTTTTTACGAAATTATTTGAGATATTTCTAACAAATGTATACTATAGTATATAGTAATACTCAACACATTTAATTGTTTTATCTCTTGAACTGTCTTTTGATAAATTAGCCGTTGAGTTTTCTTTGATGTCTACTTTAACTATGAACCTTACACAGTAACAAAATATACATAATAAAACAATATTTATAAAATGTGTACAAATACGTGATAGTAACTTAACTATTATTGATTATGTTACTTTTTACATTTTTTATATCGTCGGCTTCGAAAAAATAGTTCTGCATCAGTCCAATATGATGTTTAAATCAGAATTTTTTAAGTAGTAACCGAAAGACCTTAAAATTGAGAGATGTAATTTTTAAATCTACAGTGTTAATGAATTTATACTTTGTTCATTTGAGTGACCATTTTAGATTATAATATCATCTTTGTCTTTAGTATCAGTTAATCCTCAAAGTATCCAACCAAGTAGGTCGATCTTCTATACTTACTTTCACGACTATTATCTCTACTGTACTAGTTTGTACTAGTGTCATTTGACACATATGAAGTGACATTTGACACATTTTAGTAGGCTTACTGCATGCACTAGTTTGTGACCAGTTTGTGTTTGTAAAAAGTAAAATTACAGGAAAACCTTTGATATTGCTCTTCGAGTGACGATGAGAGGCATTAAAGTACGATGTAATTATTCGAGTCAAGTCTCACTGAAAGTCATTCTCTGTAGATTCTCTTTATTGCCAAAACTTTCTCGTCGATATACTTCCCTCGTCACAAACAAGCCACTTTACAAATTTAGAAGAAATTTATTCCTTCTTCTTGCCCTAAGTCATCGTGGGTAAAACTTTCTCTAGCGAGATCTCGTTTACTAACTAACTCCGCCCCTTGTGCTAGTGCCAATTCTGGCCATTTAAATTTTGCACTGTAATTTAGTTTTTAAAATGCTGTCCAACTTCTGGAATCTGAGTTAGCATTATTTTTAATTATGGGTTATTTTGCAGATTGAGATTTTCATTTTATCTAATCACGCATTGAACAACTTATTGTTACCTAAAGGGCGGAGCTTGCTTACAAGAATGCCTCTCTATACTGTTGTTTTAAGACTTTTCTTTAACGACTCACACATTGTGCTACAGTCGTGTCGATGAACGAGCAAACCACTAATATGTTGACTGACTAGTTTTCGATACCGAGTCCAGTGAATACTACTTGTACTACGTCACAACTCGGAGCCAATTTGAGCTTTTGCTGACAGTCGACTGAAGTTTTTTCATTGAGTATTGCTACATTAAATATTATTTCTGTGCTCATAGGAAACAGATTATTATCCGACAGTTAGGAATTAATTATCTGGAAATACAGACGGATTATTAATTTATATAAGTTTTTAAAATAAGTAATATTAAGTGTAATTATAATGGTTTAGAATGAACTGATCTCATTAAACACAAATTCATATCGTAATAAAGCAATTAGAGGTAATCTTCTATTTTAGCGTATTTAATCATTTCGTCAAAACGGCTATCCTATTTTAGCGTATTTAATTAAATGCATGTGCTATAGTAATTATTTTTTAAATGGCG
>JAQIXG010006577.1:0-10182 GCA_034700105.1 Oconnorella tubifera
TCTAGAGGTGTAATCTTTTGTACTACTTTGTGTTTAAGAAAGTTCTTAATTCAGTTTTGATTGCTTTATTTTCTGTTGATATAAAGAATATTTTCAAAATTAATTAAGAATTTATCAAGAATTTACAATTAATTTAAAGTATTCCTTATTTAATCAATAATCAAAGTTAGCAAAATTAAAAGTAATTTTTAACAACAATAACCGACTGACCGACGTCTAATGAAACAAGAATTTGTTTGAAATCATCCATTTCTGGTCCCAGCATGTCTAGAAAAGTTGAATTATTTATCGATTGATTTAAAGATGACTTTTCTGTTTTAGCTTTGTCTGAATGAATAGCATCAACTGTGGTATCATTGTGGAGTGACTAAGAATAAAGAAACAGAGCGAAATATACCTAATCATTTTACAGCTTAGAATAAATAATTTGATTAAATGTAAACAGTTTGTTACTCTTGATTGTATGATTTGTTTGATGCAAACAAAATCACTCGGATCAAATCAAGAGCTATTTATTTCACTCATGTTTAAACCGCATCAACTGCATCATTAAAACAAGAATTGCGCCAAAATGATCAAAGTCAGAATTAGAAAATATCCTGGGTGAAAATGAATAATTACTGCCACATCAAAATGTCATCCGTCTTACATCAAAATGTCATCCGTCTTACATCGAATTAATTTTAATAATCTATATTTAAATCATTTGATTGTCGCTTATACACTATTTTAATTTAATATGAAATTAATTAGCGGACAAACAAACGTGAAAATGAATTCAATTATTACAGCCATAATCCTAATTGAAAACTTCAGCTACAATTTAATTTCTATTATTATATATTAAGTCAAATGCTTGCAAGTATAACGTTCACTTTCATTTACTATTTGATTTCTATGATAAAATGTTCATATATCTTTTCTTTTGCAAATCTACTGATTACAGCTTATTAACTTTAACGCGATAAAACATAAAATCGAACCTGATTCAGTTCCTTGTTAGACTGATTGAATCCCGCACCAGAAGTTGGACTATACACCGACTGAGCACTCGATCTAGGCGATCCTATCCCACCCTCAGACGATCTACCCCCTAGTCCCTGCAGGGAGGGTATCTTAGACACCCTGGGGCCCCCCAGGGTCTTACTAGGAGAACCCAAGGGCTCAGGGATCCCTGACACCTTCCCCCTCACCTGCCTCGCTGAAGATCGCACGGGCGACAGCAATCTGGAATCAGAGGTCGTATTTCGCGACAAATCCGTTTGCGTCACCGGCAGATTCATGACACGATTCGCTGTGACAGTTTGGGATGAGATTGCGTCAGGAAAGTTATGACTTATGTCTTTTGAAGGCAAAGTACCAGCAGATAAATCTAGATTAACTTTCTTATATAACTCAAGTTGATCTTTTAATTGGGTAATTTCAAAGGATAAATCAGCAACGCTGGAATCACGATTAGAAAGAGTTAGCTGATGTAAGGCGCGTTCTTTATTAAGTTCTTGAGTAAATTTATTCTGCTCTGTCTGTAGCCCGACAGTTTTCTATAATGAAAAAATATATATATAAAATACATGTATAAAATATATAATGTATATATAATGAATATACATATATAAAATACATATGTAATATAATACACAACAAACAGCCGCAAAAATTTTAAAAATTAATTATATAATACAATAATAAAATAAGTGAAAATAATTATAAATAATTTATAAAATGCTATTGTAAAGAATAATCTACATATATTATTTTACAAAACTCTGTGTATATGTAACAACTGACATTAACTGGTATCAATCAGACTAAGCAAATAACAATAAAATAAATTTGTTGCTACGAACAATGAACTATAACTTTCAAAACGCAGTCTGAACTGAAAAAGGCCATAATCCTTATATAAAAAATCGTTATAAATCAACTGAATAGAAGAATGGCATAGGCCCTAGACTTCAGAAACATTATTACAACAGGCCACGTTATTTGTCTTTTTCCTATTGTAGTATCCACAAGATATACGAAGAGACTAACAATCTAGTATTTCATTTCAATTAAGACTAATAGAAAAACGCTACTTATATCAAGAACATGAATACTTATATAAGCTAATAATTATTAATATTATATCAAGTACAATAAATTATGCAAGCACAAATAAAAACTACAAACCTTCTGTAATTCCGCAGCTATCCTAGTTGACTTGTCTTTCTCAACTTTCAATGCGGCCTCTAACTCATCAATAAAACCCACAAGTTTAGCAATCTTCAAAGCGCAGTTTTTCCTATCCCTCACCAGTACAACAGCGGCTTGCTTCTGTACGGCTGTCACTTCTTTCTCAGCCGATAACAACTCGCGAAGTAACTTAGTCTCTTGTTCAAGCGTACCACTTCTTTGTTTCGCTTCAAGCAACTAAAATAAAAAATGTCGTTATAAAAGTGTTGAACTGGTTGTAAGTAATTAGTAGTCTACTTGATCTGCTTGCAAAAAGTGAAAATGACAAATTCATATACAATACTTGCTTCTTTATATGTAATTCATTATCAGACAAAAATGAAATTAAATAAACACATAATGATTTCTAGTAAATTCAAGACACGAAACATAAGATTTGAGTTTTTATAGAAGTTATCATAGCAAAAATGACTGCATAAAATAATACAATATGAAATATTTAACAATTGAAAACAAAACTTAATGAACTAACCATGAACTTCATAAGAAAATGACTATATCGTATAACCTAATTAATGACAATTGCAGTTTTGAGCATTATTTGTAATTTATTAGTAATTTATATTTGTGTTTATAAAGAACAAATTCAATCAGATCAAATGATTGCATGAAGAAACACAAATATTAAGTTCTTTTTTGATGACCCAAGTCAAATAACAAAACATCTGATCAATCATAGTGAAAAGTTGTATAAAGTAGATCTATTCTTTTGCAGACAGACAATAAATGCAAAATTCACAATCCTTGCAAACAGTCTAACTTGACATTAAAGAAATGAATTGAACAGAAAAGTCAGTATATAGCAGTAATTAAAAAGACTAAAACTAGCCTCTAGTTTCAGTTGATCATTCTCTGTACGAAGTGTCTGCATTACATTTAAGTTAGATACTCTACCGTCAATCTCGGATCTTCTTAGTTGATCTATATCAGCGCAAAGCTGAAAAATAAATTATTTTATCAACATGACACAAGACAATACAAATCTGATAAGCTGAAGTCTAATATCTGAATTGCAATTTATAAATGATGTCTCAGATGTAAAGCTAAAAGAATTATTCTAAAGATGATACAAATATCACGAATATTGAAATAAATAATATTGAATATTTGTCAAATAATATTAGTTTGTAATGCCTGTTAACTTACAAGTCAGATTATTTTGATTTAAAATTTGCCTAGAGTTAAATTTAGAATAATATATAAAAGTATACTTTCAAATATATACATATTAACAAATTTTAATGATAAAAAAGAATTAAATTTCAACTCTTTTTCTTTGTTTTTAAATAATATTACATCAAAACAAAATGCTCTTTAAACGACACGCTGTGAGCTACATAAATCAAATGATAACAATTGAAGCTCAACACAGAATATTAATCACATATGTCTTAAAAAAGAAAAATCCCAGTGCTTATCAAATCTGTATCAATTCTTTCTTCTAAAAACAAAAAACTCTCCTGTAACCTTATGATGTTGTTTTTCAATCGATGCAAGTTGTACGCGTGATCTCAACTGTCCAGAGTTACCCGTCTTAACCAACTTATCCAGCACTTTCAGTTGATTATCATACATAGGCTTCATATCAGACTCAGGCTTGTCCGCTATCAGAGTGGAATCTCGTTGTAGGGCGTGCAGAGGGGCAGAGGCAGAGAAACAGCCGTACTTGGACTGATATAGAAACTGTTTAGCTTTCTCTGACTGCAAGAAGTCATAATAGCGATGTGTAAAAATATATTATAATAATCCTAATAATAATTGCTTCATCAGCACTTGTTACAAATATGTAATTTTACATATATTATCAGGCATATTGTTGTCTATAATAAACAATATATTTTTTGAAATATTAATATAGATTTTTCAAAAACAATTACCAAAACTATAAATTTAACATATTCTTTTCAGTGAATGCTAATAATTAAACTTAAATGCAATTAAACAACAATGAACCAGGTGTTATCAGAAACTTTTCTTATTGTCAATTGATATCCTAATGTCAACTTGTTTATTTATGTACTTTATATACCTGGTGTAATTTACATATTTGGTGTACAGTTCTTTTATATCTGTACTTACTTGTGGACTTTTATTTACGCTGTTGATGTATTTCTCAGTACATATATTCAGTGTACTTTGTTTACTTGGAGTACATTTATCAACAAATCAGTTTTAAATTGAGACATTTTTATAATTACTATAAGCATTCTATATCTTATAATTATATACACACTTAAAGTAAAAATTTATAATGTAATTATTGTTAACTATAAATATCCACTTAAAATAATCTCATTTCTCTTTTCAATAATCTCTAGTAATTAATCAACAGTATGCTTATCAAGATTGTAATTAAAAAAACAGCAAAACGATTATTCTATAAATAGTCATTAATTTTATAAAACTCATTATTTTAAAGTAATCTTTCACGTTTAAGACAATCTATTTAATAATCCAACAAAATATGAGAAAATCAAATATGAAACTAAATCTAAATGTGTAATTGATGAGTAATCGCAATGTTATCATAATTGTTATTAAATGTGCACTTAAATCATTCACTTAATCTATTTGCAAAATAGCAATTCATATCTAAAATATATAAACATTATAAAAAACAGGATCTTACTTGTCTAACAACCATAATTACTTAACCTTTATATACGTAGTAAATCCTATATAAAAATTATTCTTTCGATAATTTAAAAGACCATAATAAGCGAGTAACGCGAACTAACTATAAGAATTATACACGGTATATAAACTACAATGTTCTACGTAATTTTTATTTCATTATCTATTCTACCATGCCCTCTAATAAAAGATATTATAAATATCTATCTGACCGTCTTACTGTCCATTTAGACTTTAGTATATTCGCTTCAATTAAAAATCATAAATGTTTAAATTAAGAAAATATTAAAATATATTTATAAATTGATATTATTTCATTCTGTATTTCGCATTAATACTTATTTAAAACATTTACACTTGCAGCTAGCATTTTCTTATTTCAATATTTTTCAATGTACTTTTTATTATGACTTTTAATTACATTTAGAATTGTTTTTCATTGTTTATGATTGAGATTTTTATATACCGACATTCTTAGTTATATAGATAGCAGTCATCTGCTTATATACGAGTTTTTATTTGTCTGATAACCTGTTTATATCGTACTATTTCCTATAAACTGTAGAAAATATAGCACGCAAAACCCTACCATAACTATTTTTCCATCTCCCAGACATTTAACATCTTCGAAAATAAATAAATTACAAATTCTAATCAAGAATATTTAAGAGAATCTTAACCTTTAAAGTTGCAATGGCAATTTCTTTAGCCTGCAGTTCCCCCTCCATAGTACTCAATAATTCAAATAATTCATTTCTACTTAAACCCAAATCTCTCTGCAACTGATGTCGCTAAAAAATCAAATAAACAAAAAGAAAATTAGTACACAAAATTTTGTATTACATAAACAACGTTCTTCAAGCTTAGTTTCAAAGCCATTTATAAATATATACTAAATTAAAAAGAGAATTTATTTAAAACATATTTAAAGCAATCTGATCCTTGCGCATCTAGATCAGATTGCTTTAAATATGTTTTAAATATTAGATCATAATAAAAATATCGCAATAATTTCTTTATTCCTCAGCTAGCTATCTCAGATGATACTAGATCTTGATAAAAATATCTGGATCCAATGTTTCAATATTTCGATTTAAATATATATTCTAAACCATATAAAAATATCTTTCAGAGTATTTAAAGATTACAAAATCCTGTCTTAAAATAGAATTATCAATATTTTTAAAGTATATTTACTCTATCAAAGAACTATAATAAGAGATAGTACAGTACCTACATTATAAATAATTATTTAAACTTATTCAAAAAATTATTTATCCCAAGTATAATTCAAACATTTGATGCAAAATTAATAATTTGACAACACAAAAAATGATCTCTGTAAAATGGTTTAATTAAAATGCTATTCAAAAGTCTAAACATTTTGTTAACATAAAAACTATATAAATATAAAAAACTCAAAAACAGTCATTAAAATGCAGATCTATTATAAAGAATTCAAAGAATTTTAAACACGAATGAATCTTAACAAATTAAATAAAGACTTTGTTTCACCTTCACTGTTCTAGGAGATCGACTTTCAGACATCCCAGACCCAAGGCAAGTTTTAGAGACATCGCAGTCACTTGAACTTCTCTCTATCGTTATAGAAGTGCTTGCCATGGCCACGTTTCACTGCTCAATTTAAATCTTAATTAACTTAATTTATATCAAACAAAATAGGCGCAAATAAAATTAACAGTTCGAAAATTTCAGTCACTTCTTTGGTATCATATCTACTCGAAGAAATAGAACAAAAACCTAAAATGCAAAATAATAATTTTAAATATTCTTAAATTTAAAAAAAATAAATTTCAAAATTTCGCACTAAAAACTAATAATGTACCATTAATAGCGTAATGAATTTGATACAACATTATTTCAGTATATACTATCTCGGATCAAACTTAATATAATTAAAGTTAGCTGTAGAGTTGAGTTTAGAGTTATCAGTAAGATTAATTAGGGTTAAACAGTACAATATTACTAAAATATTCTTGACACAAAGGCTTTGTTATATTACTGCCTATTAAATATTTTGCATTATTTACATTTTTATGGAAATAATGAAAATAAAGATATCCCTTAAAACTCGACAATCTGTGAGTAACCCAGACACGATAAATAGTATAAACTAATAATTATTAAGATATCAAATCAAATAGTTATCGTAAAATAATCTTATCCTTTTAAATCTTACGTCTCTCCTCAAACCTTCAATAATTACGCTATTTTATTTTCCTTCCATGAAACATTAGGCTCAAGTTTTACCAGCATCACATACAAATTAAAAAGTAGATTATCTCTAATTAATCCATCAGACGCATCTTATTCCCCCGTTTTTTTCTGAAGGTTATTTTTTGAGGGATAACTTTCCGGAGTACCTACCCTCACTCCGCTTTACGCTATATCAAATATATATTTTAACTTTTATTATTATGTTCTGATCTTAAGCTCTAGCCTGTTGGATAGAATTTTTAATTTTTTTCCTAATTAAGAAGAAAAACCGACTCAAGAATTGGACATTTTACTTATAGCGTGATTGTCCTTTGTATGCGGTCAACTTCGTCCTACGGGCGACTCGTAGGCGCAATGAAATTCATAAAGTCCAGCCGGGTTAGGTCCAAATAAGATGATAGTGTTAGATGAGATGAAAAGAATTTTACTTTTAGAAATGAAGGAGTCAGAATTCCTTTTGTTTTAGTTTCTTTTTAAAATTTTATATATATTTTTTCCTAATTTATTTTTATTTGACAATCCAAAGGCTAGATCGGAATATTTTCTTTAATAATATAGTTGTAAATAGCATTTATTCCCCCGTTACACTGTTACTCGAGGAAAAAGATCAAAGTTTATAATATTAATTAGGAAATATAACCGGATAAAGAAAAGTAAGAGGGGGGGAAGGGAAAGGGAGGGAGGGTAAAATAAATAAATTTATTTACATTTCATTCAAGGATATTTACAAGACGCCATTTTTAAATGGCAAATGTGGCATCGGCGTTAAAACCAGAAAGTTTTTTTACTAATAACTTGTAATAATGCGTCACTGACTGACTTGCTGACTGATTGACTGATTGAATTAATCGCTGATCTACTGACTGATTTATTGATTAATTTATTGACTGACTAACTGCCTGACTGACTGCCTGATTGATTGACTCACTCACTAACCGACTGACTGACCGACCGATAGACTGACTGACTGACTGATCGACTGACTGCCTGTCTGCTTGACTGACTGTTTGTCAGTGACTGGATGACTTACTGACTTAATAACTTACTAACTGACTTACTGATTCACTTATTTATTAACTGATTTATTAACTAGTTTATTGATTGACTAACTGACTAATAACTGATTGATTGACTGACTTAGTGACTGATCGACTGACAGACTAACTGACTAATTGGCTGACTGAATAGTTAATATTCAAATTTAAAATAATATTTCGATTGCGCGCTCTTTTATATAGTTCGATTTCTTTTTAATATTTTGCTAATAACTTTCCGTAACACGGCGGCATGCGGCATATATTTTCTTTCAAATTTTCTTTTTTTAAAGTTTTAGCTAACTAATTACTAATTATTTAAATTTGAAAATAACATTTGATCTATTTGAATTTTAAAATTTTAAAATTAAAAGTTTATTTTTCGGCTTCAGTCTCTTTAACATCGTGCATCTGGATTTTTTCTTTAATGGTTTCGCTTTGTGTTTTGTTTTACGGGAAATGTCGCGTAATTCTAGATTATAACAAATGAATTTTGCTCCGCCACAATTTGTTGCTTCTTATTTTTACATCGTTACATTTACAAGTAAATTATATTCTTAATTTTTGTTTTTAATTTCATTCAGCAAAACACCTGTCGACTTGTTTATAGAGCAATTTATTTGTATTTACCGGTTGTTTACGCAGACATTGT
This sequence comes from Oconnorella tubifera, assembly GCA_034700105.1. Taxonomy (NCBI): domain Eukaryota; kingdom Metazoa; phylum Annelida; class Clitellata; order Enchytraeida; family Enchytraeidae; genus Oconnorella; species Oconnorella tubifera. The sequence continues at coordinate 8,794 of JAQIXG010006577.1, forward strand.
CCTATGAGTTTAACTTAATTTTTTGGTAAGAAAAACTTGTAAAATTTGAAAGATTAAAGTCGTTCGCTGAAAGGAAACTTTTATTGGAAACTCGCCTACTGGGAAACTCGCGTACTGGGAAACTCGCCTACTGGTAATCACGTCTATTAGGAATCTCGCGTTCTGGAAAATTCTCGTACTGTTGATGTTTACATTTTATTAAAGCATATATTCATTTTTGTAGAATTTTGGATTTAATTTCTACAAAGAATTTCTACAAGATAAAAGTAGGTGATCCATGGTATGGGTCTTATTAGATCGTCTATTGGGATGTACAGCGAAATGTTTGAGAAGTTGTCAGCTGATTAAAAACTTTTAAAACGTTTAGTTTTAATTTTTGTACTGGTACTATAGAATATGGGACGGGCTAATGTGCAGAAAGAGACTTTGAAGAAACTCGTTTAGCCGAAATCGAGTGAGGTGATAGAATGGAGAAGCCTTGATTGCTAGCAAAAAACTGTGAAGAAATTTCATACTACCCATTTTTGAAATTTCAAAAATGTATTTGTAAAATTTGGTCGGAGATAGGAATAAATTTTTTAACATATCTTGCTAAATCATGGCCTTTCTATTTGAGCGCTTTTGTTTTCGTATCACTGCTTTGTGCTGAATTTTAACGAGTTTCTGCAGTCTTTCTACAAATAAGCCTATCCTACAAATATATTTGGTGAACACTTATCTCCTTCATCAGATATTAGATTCTAAAGCTTAAATTGTGTTCTCCAAAATCCTGAAAAATTTAGATTAATATTGTTTTTCAGAATTAAAGTGTTAAAAAATAACAGCAGGTTTGATTTTCAGTAGATTCCATTCTTTGGGCAAGTTTTCCAGTAAAGAAATTCTCAGTAGTTGAGTCGACTTGAAACTAAATTTCTGAGTCCGCTTAATTTTTACTAATTACTGCAAGTAAATTACTGTAAGTCATCGCTAAAAGTAACTTTTTCATTCGTAACAGCTGTTGTGCAGTGATCGTAGTAAAAGCCAATGGAAAACTTGCGCCTGACGTCTGTTTTCATCACGGGTGCTAGTCGTGGTATTGGTTTGGAGTTTGTCCGTCAATTGGTTGACTTGCCAAATCCTCCCAAGCATATCTTTGCTACTTGTCGCAACCCAGGGAAAGCTGAGGTAAGCTTTTTCCTGCTGCGCCACCTGAGCTCAGTCGGTAGAGCGATTCACTCGTAATGAATAGGTCAGGAGTTCGATTCTCCTAAGCGGCTCCATTATCTGGCTCACTATTGTCTGGCTTGTGAATAGCCCCCATATACACTGGCACGTCCGTTGTCTCGTCCCGAATAACAAGAAGGAACGGGTGGTCGCACGTCAACGGCGGGTGGGGTGTGCGCGCCCCAA
>JAQIXG010006578.1:0-10178 GCA_034700105.1 Oconnorella tubifera
TAGCTTATGGGTATATTAATTTTATTACTAGTTTAATTGTGTGTTTAATTACTGTGTTTATTGATATTAACTGATGCAAACATTTATTGTGTTGAAAAATTATCAAATTGCTACTTATTTGTATAATATAATAGAATTCATAAGCTTAATAATGCGTAAGTACAATATAGGTTAATAATAACATAAATAATGAGAAGTAATAAGTAATTGTATATGAAATTAAATAAATTCTTTTTTGTATTTAATAATAATTTTTTTCCAGATTCGGGAAATGCATCGACTTCGGACATTTACAATAGTCTTCATTTTCCAGGATCAACTGAAAGTTTAAGTCGCAGCTATATGTCTCTTCACGGTACAATGTCCAGCATAGCAAGCCAACGCCTGGCTTATCAGCGCAATTGAAACTATACATTATGCTTGTTGATCGTCTAATAACTAGATTAATTACTGCATTTGGTTAATTAGCTACTTAATTACGACTATTTTATGATGAAGATAAATTCACTTTCTGCGATTTTAAATTGAAAATCTAGATAAATATTGGATTATTTTTACAATATTATGTAAATAGAGTTGTTTAAAAAAAGGTTAACGGTTTGTCAACTTTTTGATAATAAAACTATGCTCCCCTCTGCTTTTAAATGTGAATATTAAGCTTGTATATGTGAACTAGCTATATGCAATTTAATTCAGGAATAAATAAATAAAATATGTTATTGATGTCTGCAAAAAACAATTCAATTTAATTTCTTATTTGAAACTAATAATGTAAATATCTATGAACCATATGATAAATTAAATTATAAAAAAAATATTATGATTACATGTATAAACAAATAAGATCATATATTGTACAGAAATCTGTTATCTAGTTTTTGTTTATATGACAATCGAAATCGAACGTTTTAGGATTTTTAACTGAATTGTGTACTGAAATATCATCACTTCTGCACCCTTTGACAATTGTTTATTTAAGAATTATATTTATGTTTATGACAATTAACCAATAAATGAATAAATTAATTATAGAGAGTTTAATTTTTAACGTCTAACTTTTAACACAGTCTACTTACAGCTTCATCTATATTACCATTACAATCACAAAAACCACTAAGCCGAAATATCCCCCAAAATAAACATCCATTATCCCACATCTCTATAACTTTACGCTTGCAACAGTCTCATCTCGTAGCAGTATAAAATCCTTTAAACTATCGGGCAATGGCAATCGATCCACTTTCAGCTGCGGTCTCCCTCCCAGCGCGGCCCTGACGCAACCTCTGCACTCCTTTTTCAAAGATCTGGGTCGACTTAAAATGCCCACAAAAAACTGCGCGTACTGGGCTATAGCCTTCTCTGTTAATCTAGCCTCGCGCGCGTAGCCCGTGCGGAAAAGTATATCGCGCAGCGTGGCTAGCGCGGCGTAAGGCATCTGCGGCGTTGCGGTTAATATTAGCTGAATCATAGCGAGGTTGTCGTTTTGTACAGCAGCAAATAAAGGCTCTAGTTCGAGATGGGGATGGGCGTCTTTATACAGGCGGCAACATTTTCCGCTGAGTTTATGGGGCGCGGACGGGTTGGCCCCGTGGCGGACTAGGACCTGGGCGACGGGGAAATGGTCCATGTCGGCGGCGAGGAAGAGCGATGATATGCCGTTGTCGGAAAGCTGGTAATAAGAAAAATTTATGGAGAAAAACGGAGAAAAATTTGAATTTAATTATTTGTTTTGAGTCGGATTTAAGTTTTTTTTTAAATATATTAAACTAGACGCTTTTTACCTCAAAATGTCAAATATTCAAGAAAGTTCATATATCAAGATCGAAATTAATGGTCAATAGTAGCAACATTAATTTAGTTTTCAGCTAAAGTTTTAAAAAACAACATTTACAAAAATCTTTCTATATGTAGGCCTACATTACATAATCTAAATCAAAATTACTGCATACTATTCAGATAAGAATTAATTGAAAATAAAAGTAATGCAATAATACCCTGTTGACATCCGAGCCTGCATTAATCAAAAGCTCAGCTATAGCCGCTGAGCCTAGTACAGCAGCCGCGTGTAAAGGCACGTGAATGACGCCACGATCTAGCTCTATGTTGGGATGACGTAGTAAGATGTCAACTATTTTATCACTGCCCTTTGTACAAGCTACCCAGAGGGGCGTATCACCGTCACAATTAGGCAGATTAACGTCACAGCCTACGTGCAAACATTGATGTTTTAGTTAAAATCACCAGAAGATAATAATTAGGATTGTAACCGGTTAATAAGTGTTTGTTAATTTTAAGTAAATAGTTTTACCTTTGCTGGTGATTTTTAGTGATTATAAGAAACTTTATGCAACTTATAATTTAAAACATGCCTATTACTTATGTGTGGCTAAAATTGACAAGCGATTTATACAGTAATATCGAGTTTGATATATATTTAAACAAAATCTAAATAGTATCTAAATTAAACTTGTATCTATATTTGTATTGTATCATATCTTCTGGCGAACCAAAAGTTTACATAATATTTGATATTTAAAAAGTCTCAAATTTATTAATAAACAAAAATAAGTATTTCACACTTAAAATATTAAAGAGAATTATTATCATAGGCTTACATAGCGTGATTGTTACATGTAAGTTACAAAATTGTTTATATCATAAAGCTCTATATATGATCAATATCATTGTAAATCGTTAAATTAAATTATAAGCAAAATTTATATGATTAATTTAATTATATTCAGTGTAATTTTATTTACCAGCAGCTATGAGCAAGTCAACAGCTTCAATATACTGATGCTGAACTGCTACAAATAAAGGCGATTTATGATTCTTTGATTCACAAATATCTGTCTTACTTCCAGCTTTCAACAGCAAATTGATTATCTAAAGAAGTACCATAATAATATGCAGAAATAAATAATGAATACAATAATTTATTATACTTAATTAACATTTTTATTTCATTCACTATAAATTTCCAGCAACTAAGGCTAACAAATATATTAAGACTTGATATTGTAAATTGACTATAGTTTTAAAATAGAATAAATGAATGCAACGTTTATTTATTTAAAACACTTGAAAAATAAGTGCAATCAGCTTTATAATAACAATAATTGACCGGTAATAATTGAGACTTTTTGTACTGGCACAAAATTTACACATAAATGACTGTAACATAAAACAAGGTTAATTTTAGGTATACTTTTTAACAGAGATATATCTTAGCTAAATAAATACATATATTTTCAAAATTCTATTCGTTCGAATAGGAACGAAATTAAATTCTGATTACAAAAGATAAGCAGACAACTTAATTAAAACTAGTAAAAATAAAATTCTTATTTTTTATTATTACAGTAGGCCTATATAAAACTTATTGATAAGCCTATACTGTAATTATAAATAAAAGAATTTTATTTATTCCATATATTAAAATAAAGTACCCTACACGATAAAGCTACAGTTTCAGCAAAGTAGGCTACAGAAAAGCTGAGATTATAAATTACAATTGCTCATATGTACAATAAAACATTTATCAATACTTTTTGTATCGTCACATGTACAACAATACTACAATGAATTGATCAAATTACTAGTAATCATTAAATAATAATAATAATATTATTAAATGATTACCAAATACAATATATGAAACAAAGTGTGTAATTTGTTTTCTAAAAGAAATGAAATTAAAAACAAAGGATTCTAAAACTAAATGATCCTGTGTTATTTATAAAGCGGATCTCTAATAATGATTCAAGCAGGTTTCACTTCAGTAGGTATTATTTAGGATCAAATTAACGACTCACCAAGTCTGTTTGAGAAGGATAGCATCGGATATAATGACTGTGGGACTAATGAAATCAGATTAAAACTCTTTATTTCATTTGAAATATAATTTTTTTACAATAAATATGCGATAAAAATAACAATCAGGTACAGAAAGAAAGCTGTGTTATAGCAAGCTTGTTTTTTTAAACATTTAAATTATCATAGTAGAATTATAATTAAAAGCGAACCTGTAAATTGTTATATATACTGTATATAATTATAGCATCTTTATTATAGCATTAGGTATTGAATGTAAAATATAGTAGACATTTAAAAACACGATACCTACATTAAATTGTAAATATAAGCCTCACAATTTAAATAACATACATAAATATATCTTTTTAAATATTAATGATATATTTAGTCTTCACATAACATTTTTACTTTCAATTGAAATATTTAGTATCTGATAATAGAGTTGTTTCAAAACTTTTATCAATTTTTACAAACAGAGCTAGTTTTGACATCCTGTCTAATGATGATTGCATTTAAATACTAGAAGCGCTACTATGCAACATGCAAATTATAAAACAATATAAATGTTTATGTGTATTCGCCATATGACAATATTTAAAAAGATTCCTATAGAATAATGCAAGAATAACCATAAGAAATAACCATAAGAAATAACCATATATGTCTAAAATATATAAATATTGACACCTGATTATCAGCCCTATGATCAATTGCAGTATAAAGTGGCAGCTCATTCCTTGAGTTAACAATATTTACATCGCCTCCTGCTTTAATTAGAATATCTGTTATATCAGGATTGTTACCAAAAACTGATCCATGGAGCATTGTATCACCGGTCCCGGTCAATTTGGTTAAATCTGCCCCACATTGCAATAGTCTTCTTACCATATCTGTGTATTGTTTGCAAACAGGGATTTATAATATTATTTCATATAAATAGGACCTACATGTATTTAATTATTTAAAGTAAAAAATATAATTATAAATAAAACTATTAGATTCAGATAATTTAATGTGATTTCATTCATTCAAGTAATTATAGTCGTATGCAAAACATATTGTTTTGATTAATCAGTGATTTCAATGTAAGTTTCACAAATTATAAATTGGAATAAATCATATTGTGAATTATTAATGATTTTAAATTTAATTAAAAACCTGAGTATGTTTTACTACTAAAGATATACAAGTAAGATAGGATCCATGAATTGATAAATTACTAAAGCTAATAAGAAACGTATTTGATTGTATTATATTCATATAGATATCTACAATCCAAATCAGTAATACAAAGATATTAAATCATTACAGCAACAACTTTTAGCACACCACATGTACAGTATTTAATAAATACAACGTTTATTATTTGCTTGACTTATTATTGATTACTATTGCAAAAGACTTGATTTTATCAAGTTTTGACATAAACTTAAAACATAAAAAAGTTAAAAAGTATCATTAGACATCTATCAAAATAATGCAGATAAATAACTGACCAATCTCTCCCCCTCTGGCTGCTTGATATAAAGGAGTCCAGCCCTGCTTATCAGATACATTAACATCACAGTGGGCATTCAACAAGATATCAAATAACTGCAGATGCTGATCCCTTTGTCCATATACATTGGCAACTGAATGAAAATCAAAATACTTCTACATATACAGGCTTTTATTAGGATGAATATCATTGAAATGATGTTATATAATACGATTTTGACTTATATAACCTTTATAATGAAGAAGACTAATTATAAATTGTTTTTGAATGCTGTTACATTTAACGTGACTTAATACAACAAATAATTGATGCCTAGTAAACATTTTGTATTCCTGTCAGAAAAATATGATATAATTACCTTGCAACTATGCTGCAATTGAAGGGTTAATCTTTTTCTGCAACCTTTATATGCTATATAGTAGCGAACATCTTTTTCAGATATTTATCTTTAAACTTTAATTCAAATACCAATGCAATCGAATGAGCTCATCAAAAATTATTCTACTGTAGTGGAATAGTACAGATTAGATGAAATGCTTGTATCTTAAATCTAGAGAAACTATTTATCCATGAAGTGCATTTTGAAATGCTAGAAAAAACCAACCAATACAACCAATACATAATACATTTTATTTTAAGATGCTAGAGAATACCAACAATTATATACCAAATTTAACAGCCATATGTATAGCGGCCTCATTGCTTTCAAATTCAGCGGAATTAACATCGCATCCAGCCTCGATGAGCAACCTTGCTATTTCTAACTGAAGGCTACACACAGCTTCTGCTCAATAACAAAATAACGACATACAGACATAAAGCTCTAGCATAATTTTTAAATAAAATTGACAGATAAGCATATTACAAGATTGTCAGGTCAGTAATAAGAGAATATGGGTCATAAACTTCTGTACTTTTTAAAAATTTGCTTTATTTCACTTGCAATTCATTTTTCATGAAAACAAATTTCGGGTAATTTTTGAATTTTTCATCAATATTTCATCAATATAAGTATAAATGAATATGAGTATGAATATAATATTATTGTAAGATCACAATTTGAAATTTTATTTCAAATAGCAATAGTTTAAGCAAGTATTGCAAATGATAATTCGACTGAAAGAATGTAAAAAAATAAGAAGTGTCTTGAGAAACTGTCCCAAAAGATTATTATAATTAATAAATTATGCTATATTATATAATATATTAATATAATAAAAATTATTATTATTATTATAAGATTGGGTGGCTAAAACTCACGCGTGAAAGGACTAAATCCTTTCGTATTTCGCTTATTAACATCAGCCCCTGCAGTTATCAGCTTTTTTGTAATATCAACAAAACCATTCTTTGCTGCAAAGTAAAGGGCCGTGCATCCATACTGATCGGCAAGATTGAGATCGCAACCTGAATAATAAAAGTTACAACATGCGGTGAATTTGATTGTATTTTATTAGATAAATAAATCGATTTATCAGTAAGTCAAAAATTGGTAAACATTAGTAAATAAGTTAAGTAATAATTTACAATAATTTCTCAATATTTCATACTTAAAAATACAATTTAAGTTAAACATCTGAATTATATCATTAGAAAACATTTTGGTCTGGATTACAGCATTATGTAAAAAATGTCTCAGGCGTAGCGGCAACCAATTAAGCATCTTACTGTAGTGTGTAACAAGTCAACGCTATAGTGACCTGTTTTTTACATGTCTGGTGCTCAACCACTTCGTAATCACGCTTCACACATTTAAATATTCTGCAGTAACAAAACTTAGCAAATTTTAACATTAAAAATGATTACTAATTGAATATTGTCTTCTCTAAATTAATGAGGCAAGACAATATTCTGAATCTTGCCTGATTTAATAAGCAGTTCAATGCATTCAACTTCTTCTTTCTGAGTCGCCAACACAAGCGCAGTCCTTCTTTCATTATCCGTCCAATTCAAATCACATCCCGCATCAATCAACACTGTCATTACCTCGACGTGCCCTTGGCCCGCGGCGCAAATCAACGGCGACTGACCCCAAATATTTGGCCGACTTAGCAAACAAGATCGCGCGACGAGAAGCTTCGCTATATCTGATAATCCTTTAAAAGCCGCGGTGTTCAACGGGGTGCAACCCTTGTGATTCGTAATATCAGGATCCGCACCAGAATTTAGCAAAAGCTCAGTTATTTTATCATCTTCGCTAGAAACAGCGACATTTAGCAAAGTATCTCCTTCGGAGTTTGTTTGGTCAATATCTGCGCCTCGATTGATGAGAATTTGACAGATTTCTTTGCCGTTGTTTTGAACCGCAAGCTGAATTGCGGTAATTGAGCTGTATGAGAAGTCAATGTCATCAACGGAAGGTAAGAGATTGCGTACTGTGGTAAAGTCGTTGGATTTTACAGCAGCGTGTAGATGTCTAATTGCTTTACGCGCTTCATTGTTATCGTAATGGGATTCCTTTTTACGCGCAAGGCCTGTTTTGAGAAGACAAAAAGTATGCCCTACTTAATGTGTCAGATAAAAATGAGTTGCAAACACAAAAGATATAAGATATTAAGCAAAGAATACGTTGGCAATACAAAATAGATATTAATTTTTATGTGTTCGTCAAATAACAATGCTGCAATGCAGAGATATGGGTAATATTACTAAAAATATTAGATTTGTTCTATTATGCCTCCATAGAAATAAAGCTCATTAAACGTATCATAGTAGACGGAATAATATAATGTACAATATCTTTATATACACTTCTGTATTAAATTTTACTTAAATATTCAACTAAGAAAAGATTATGCTACTTATTATTTGAAATTTAAACTTGTAAAAATGCAAAGAAAGTAGAAAAAACCTGCATTCATTGTAGGCCTACTACATTTTCAAGATACAAAAGCTGAAGTTAAATCATTTTTAATTAGTATTAAAAAGATGTTTGAAACTTTAACGAGCTTTGAAATATCTCGAATAGTTTTCAACAGAAATATTTGTAAATAATCCATACAATTGTAAACCATACATTTAGAAACTATATTCAAAAACTGTTGATATTTGGTAGTTCAATTTTTTTCAAAAACATAAACAGCAGAATAATTTGAACTTGAATAAAGCTTACCTGGTTGGTGTAATTCGTGCAAAAGATCCATTATTTGATGATAGCCAATTTGGATTTATGAATAAAATCCGATCCCAATAATTAATGACTTTTTTGCGTACAAGACTTAAGTGCTATTAGTTTATTACAACAGTTTTTTAAATAAACTGCCAGAATGGTCCAGAATTGACCATATAAAAGTATTTTGACAAACTTCAAATAACTGTAAGCAACATTAGCGCATCAAGAATAACATTATGCTTTTGTTTTTAACATAATTTATTCCAGCAGGTGATTGCAATGGAAACTTTAAAGCTTATCTGCGCACAGAATAAACATAACATTATCGCGTACCACAAGCTAATACTTGCAATTTTGTAATACTATAATAGTGTAAGTAAAATACTAGCTTATTTAATTTTTGAGTTAATTAATACAAAACTTAAGTAAATATTGCAACACTGTAATAATTACTTAAATATTACAACATTGCAATAGGCTTAGGCCCTACATGCTATGATAGAATTAAAGTGTGGAGAACTAACCCAAGCACTGTAAATCATCTTGAATTAAATTTGATATTTAAAAAACAGTTTACATCATGTTTCATAAGATCTATGTAAATATTAGTTTTCATCTACACAGAAGATGTACTTTTGTTATCTCAAGAAACAGCTGAAAGATTAATTCAAGGATGCAGCTGTCAGTAACAGCTACGACTGCTTCCACTGTAAGCCTACTGTTTACTAATGCCTGCAGGCTCAGCACTTAATACCTAAGGCACATGCCTAAGTATATAAGTACATGCTATTTGCTAACCTACATATATAACAGTGTACTTATTCAATCAAATGAGCACATATTACATTATTAGCTTGATATTTTAACATAAATAAAGAATATTAGATAAACTTTAAAGCAAAGATTACAAGAACATAAACAGCTAACCACCCTAGCACTAGCTGCGAGGTAATTGTTATCAGCCTGCTAACCAATATTTGGATAATAGTCAAAGATTTTGAAAGAGAATAACACTGGTCTGCATGATATCAGTTTAAAACTATCCATATATTTTGAATATACATCATAACTGATGACTTTTGGTATAGTTACTATTTCCCCATCACATCAGGTTTTTCCAAATTTTCCGATTACATTTCCGCTTTCATTTACATTAAGAATTACTGTAATAATTAATAGTACAGTCATTTTTTAGAGATTGTTTCAACCAAAAACTGTAATAACTATACTATCAAAAACTGTAATAACTATGCTATAGCTTACTTAATAACTACATCTGCTTATTTAATTAAACCTTCACCAGCAATAAAAAAGTTCTTATAGAGTGTTATATCTCACCAAATAGACCGTAGACATTGGCGGAAAATTCAGCACCAACGAGCAGTGAATGCATATAACAAACTTTGTGAAATAGTGTTATCATGCTTATTTTTGACTCGAGCTTGATGATCAAGATGAGTCCTGAGCACCACATTTCACCAAAGGTTTTTGCAAACCCTGGGTTAAAAATTTGAGGCAGTAGTATCAAGGACAGAGTAAGACGAAATTCTAAATTTCAATGATTGGGAGAGAGCAAACTGATCATGTGTCAGATTGTTACTTTTGTTTAACAAATGTAAATGGTAAAACTTTATTTCAAAATTTTATTTCAAAAATAAAAACAGACATAAAGTTCTCTATCCAAATCTGCCTTCAGCCAATGTGCCCTGTTTCACACTGTAACGAAATTCTGATTCCATTTTTGTCCCATTA
>JAQIXG010006579.1:0-10176 GCA_034700105.1 Oconnorella tubifera
TACAAAAAATTGAGTTCAACTTTTGAAACTTTTATCAAAACTGCAGTAATTTTAAAACATACTGTATATGATACATATAATAATAAATAGAGAAAAGATGACATCATAAAACATAAAAAAAAGCAATAAATTAAATAACGATTTATGCAAAAAATAAAAAATATATATATAGAGTCTAAATATAAAATAATAAATTGAAAAATAAATGAATTATATTTATCATAATTTCGAAAGAAAAAATTATGTAGAATTATTTCGGAGTCATTTTGATTCGACTCCCGTTGTATTTGACTCACTTCCGTCTCTAGTGCGGAGTGATTCTACAGCAGCGTCTCCATAATCCACTCCATTCTTAGCGGAAATACGGAACTCATATTCCACCCCCCGCTCTGTAAATACAACAAAGGAAATATAATAAGTAAAAATAAATTCAAATTTTATGCAAAAAATATTATCAATAATGTTGTTTCTATAAATGCAACAATGGAAAAATAAAAGGATTTGATATAGACTGCAACAGTAATTAGTGAGCTATGAGTTTTAAGTCAATAATGATAAATACAATTAAGCTGATCTAAGCCAACAAGGATAAATAAAATTAGGCTGATCTAAGCCAACAAGGATAAATACAATTAAGCTGATCTAAGCCAGCAAGGATAAATATAATTAAGCTGATCTAAGCCAGCAGTCCACAACACAAGTCTACTGTTTTACAGAACTTGTCATGCTCATTTTGACTCAATCAAAGCTTGTACTGTTTTCACCGATCCGGGATGGATAGACGGCTGAGTCACCAAGAAAGAATCCCTCTAACTGATTCAGCTTTCAAAGGGTTCAATCGACTTTTATTTCAAGCTTCTTGAACAATGTCAAAAATAAACAGAAAAAGTTTCAATTTCCCAAACAAAACGTCCCCAAATAATACATTAGCCCAAAAAAGACCTCGACAATTAAAACAACCCAGTCAATTCATTGACCAAATCCATCCATTCCCAACTTTAAAAAGTCACCCTCAACCTAACACTAACCATAACTTCGATCCTAACCCGTATCTTAACCTCAACCCTTACCAAAACAGTTATCTTTGTATTCATCTTTTCTTGATTACCTAGAAAAGCAGTTGTAAATTTCAGTTTTTCTCCATCAAATCTTCTTTCTTCCAGGTAGCTTTCACCAAGTATTCCATAGGTCAGTCTGTAGCCATCCAGGGTACCGTACGTGTAGCGGGGGGCCTGCCACGTGACGGAGACGACGGGGGGGTCATCCTGGGTCAGGGTCAGCTGCAGGCCTCTCGGCGCGCTTGGGACTATAATGAAAAAAAAATTAGTGTTGAGTTGATCAAGCGTATTATTCACTTCGACAACATAGCACTAGGTAATCGTTTAGAATCTATGGTGTAGATTTTAGATCTATACAAAATGGATTTGTGTAGATTAAAAGAAAAAAAAGATGACTATTAATATTATTGTCACACTTAATCCGTATAAAAATACTGTACAACAGAATAAAGATATACACCATTAGCTATTAAATATTTTGTAAATATATTCACAATAAAAAAATATTATATAATAATATTATGATGAAGGCTTATTTCTAAATAACGTTAAATCATGTTAAATCATTTCAAATAATATTAAGTTTTACTAAAAATGTTAAATCACATTAAATAAAACAAAATCACATTAGATCATATTAAGTTACATTAAATTGTGTTAAAAACACAACATCATATTATATTTCATAACATTTAATAACATTAAATCTTGTTTAATCACACTACAAGCTGATAAATCCAACCAAATTGCGTTATATCGCATATAAAAAGTTAAATAAGACTAAATTGCGTTAACCGGACTGACCGGCTCCCTTTGTTTTGATTCTCTTTGGGGGACTTCTCTCCCCATCTCCATTCCTGGTGTAGGCAGCCACTTGGAACTGGTAGTGGGTATCTGGCTGAAGGTCTGTGATGGTCACTGTCGTCTTGTCTGACGTCATCGTGTCCAGTGCCGTCACTTTACCAAGTAATTCATTGTTCTCATTCACCTGAATACAATCTCGTTTATTATTCAAAGTCACAACAGCACAAAAAGGATGTAAAATACTGAAATGTTTTTTTTAGCGTCACATCACATGATTAATTTCTATTTATTTTATCATTAAATAATAATTTTATTTCAAAAATCTATAAACTACAAGATATACATAGGATAAAACCTTTTGTTTGAACGTTTCTTAGACTAAATAGAATCTTGCTTATTGTTCGATGTCGCATCAGCGCAAAGAAAATTGTAAGAAATTTTGGTACATTTTCACCTTATATTTTTTCTATTTTTTACGGACTGATGTCCCGGAAAAATGGTTTCCTCTCTCAGTTGATAGTTTGTCCTCACTGCTTGGGTGGAGTGTGTGTGGTTTTTCCTCATACTAAGGGACGTCTGTGACATCGTCCCTCGACGGTTAAACAGAATTCAAACTTTATTAATTGATTGGTAAACCAGAAATAAAACGAAATGGTTAGTGTCAGACCTGTACATGATAGACTTGATACCCTCTGATGATACCACTGAGGGGTTTCTCTCTGGGGGACACCCAGTGTACCAGGATCGTGGTAGAGTTGATGGGTTCAAGTCTTACATCCCTGGGTTCACCAGGAACTAAAGGGATTAAAAATAAACGGAAAATCTGTATACATATAATTGTACAACAGTTACAATAGGCTACATACAGCCTAAGGTTACTTTGGGCTGTGGGCTAAGTTAGAGCCTAAAAGTAATTCTGAAAAGTAATTTTAAATACAAACTTTGTGTCAACTAGAGTTTGGTCTAGTGGTTAATACTCAGCACTGCGGAGTCAAACATATTAATATAGCATCATATTAATAGTTACATCATTGAGGGAATTTTTACAACAAAGCAAATTCCTTACCAAAGTCAGCCGTTCGAACTTGTATCGTGGGGGTGCTCGCCCCCTCCCCCCTCGATGACTTCCCCGCCACCCGGATGTGATAGACAGTTGAGGGGGTGAGGTCGTCTAATAAATAAGTATTGCGGGGGGGTGATATTGTAATGCGCACATTTTGACGGAAATACGAATCAGTGTAGTGAAGTTCATAACTTTCTATGGGGTCAGATTTTGATGTCTGGGGGGCGTCCCAACTGAGCTGGATAGAGTTGGGGGAGGTCGACTCACCCTGGAGGTTGGTAGGCTGCTCGGGGACTGATAAGAAAATAAATTGTTATTACAAAAAATGAACAAAAATACTACTTAAATTATCTTTTTGTTGATTTTTTCTGTGTATATTTATTTTGTAATATTTATCGTATGTCAATTGTTTTAAAGAAATGTGTAATTATTAAAATGGAATTTAAGGAGGATTAAATTTAAGTACGATAGTTAATAAATTATATGTTTGAAATCAACTTTACAAAGATAGCTGTCTTTCGTTGAATTTGTTACCAGAAAATTTATTTCCAAACAATTTACGGAATAAAAAGAAACTTGAATTTAAAAAAAAGTACATTTTATCTTGAAGTAGCATAGATAAAAATCAAAGGGTGCAGCAAGTTAAAGATATATATTTAGCTATCACGAGATTCGAACCCGGATCTGTAGAATACAATTCCGATGCTGTACTACTTTACCAATAACAGTCCATATAAATAAACATCAGAATGAAATATGACTATTTAAAGATTTCAGATGACCATGGATTGTGGTAACACAGTAGATATCCATGTACATCGAAATATATACACAACAATGAAACTTAAACAATTTATAATAAAAATTACATATATATGTGAATTTAATATTAGGCACAGAAAAAATATTGATACATCACATGATAGTAAATAATTAATCAATCAGAATCGAAGAAAATAAAGCTTGGCAAAGGTTTACAGTTATATCATTTTGACTTAATACTGCTAGTAAAAGAGTTAGCTTTTCATAATTCACGTTTATGTGATTAAAGTGCCTGATAGGTTTAATTGTCACTTCAACGGTTTGTGTTAATATTATGCCGACTTGCTGCATACTTTAGTAAAAAGTGTTTAGCTCAAAATTATATTCTAAACATTACAAGATGTAATTACCTGTTAAAATTAACTATGTATTAAAATTGTGCAAAACGACTTTGTTAGCTTAGAAATCTTAATAATTACAGCCTTATTAACAAAACAGATTGCATTATATATACAATAAAATGTTATAGATTATTCAAACTTTTTATATGATTAAATTAATAAATATAATAATTATAATACGGTATAAAATCTGTAAGTTAATATTATAATCAGATAATCATAAAAGAATATAACAGTATTAATAATTTTTAAGTAATTTAAATGAAAGCGAAGTAACATGACTGGCAGTTTTTAAGAGAAACTCAAAGTCATGACTTTCATTTAAATTTCAAAAATGTTTTAATGATTACCTGGACCCACTGAATGATTTAGTGATTAAAACAAAGAAATTTAGGTTAAAAAACATAAATTATTTATCGTAATTCGTAACGAATTGTTTTACCAAGGTTTATTGACAGGAACGTCAGAGAATGTGACAATAAAGTGTAAAAATGGTTTTTAAAAAATTGAAATAATTACATAGATAAAATCACATTGTAAGTTTAAAAGAATGAATAGAGAACAAGATAAAAGGCTCGCAAGAAGGGTACAGCAGGAAGAAACTAGAAATTTTTTCGTTAAATAAAAGACTTTGTAGAATGATTCAAGATAAAAAAAACAGTGACACTACGCTTGGACGAAGGGTACATAACCTCGCTTGACCAGGCATTGTTAGCGTCCTCAACTACCGGTGCCTCCATAATCAAGTTTATTATTAAACTCGGCAAAAATTCTATCATCATTAGTCAATGTTTTCAGAAATATTTCACTGATTAAAATTTACTTTTTTGTCAATATTTTCTGGCCACCCTCCAATTTCTCACAGCTATTGAAAAACTCTAAAAACGCCAAGATGGATATATATCAAAATAGAATTTGAATATTCTAAATAATTCTAATTCATAGATTCTAATAAAACAATTGCCAATGACTCGAGAATTGCTTTTGAAACTAAATTAATAAAATACTATTACCAGTAATATTTAACGCGACAGTATTTCATGTCAAAACAAATCGTTATAATATTATATTAACTCAAGTAATTAATGTAACATAATATAAACATTATACATTGTAGAGGTTATGATAAGTTAAAACGTGAATTTAATCAAATACAAAATTTACTCACAATCGAATATTCCTTCACGTCCCAATACTACATATAAAAACAACATAATATATATTACAACAATGTTATTATTAAAGATTTTTTCTCAGCTGTTATTGATCCAAAAATTACAATAAAAGCTAAATATAAATCATACAAAAACAGAAAAAGATCATTAAATAAATATTAAATTGATTGAACGAATTGCAAGAGACTTTTTGACAATATGTTTCATCTCATGAAGCATTATGCTAAGTATATTCTAGCCTGATCTTGGTGTTACTTAAACCTTAAATTGATCAGCTTAAAAATTTGCGTTGGTTTTGGTTACACATCATAAGTTTTTATTACTATAAATGAAGTCAATGAAGTCGATGCTTTAAAAAAACTAAAATTGTTATTAGTAATATTATTATAATTAATAAAATTAATATTGAATATTAATAAAAACATTCTGTTTTTCATAATACCCATTAAGAAAGCCAAATCAATTATTAAATAAAAACTGAAGATAAAGGCAGCAAAACCAGACAGACCTCCTTGTTGAGTCTTCACTCTGATTGGCTCAGAGAGCGGCCCATCGCCCACATTAGTCGAGGCTAGGACTGATATGGTGTAGGTCCTATTGGTCAGTAGATTGCTGACTGTAGTCAGTTGGCTGTTATCAACAGGATGGACAGTCCACAGGGACATGGGGAGGTCAGGGGTCAAAGTGTAATAGACCTTGTAACCCTGTAAATAAAATCACAAATTAAAAAATGACTGAGTCAAATAAAAACAGTATAATAAAACGAATTTGTAGAATTGTAACCAGTAAATTTTGCTCGTTAAAAAACTAATCAAAATTTTGTAAAATATCTTCGTAAAAACAAGGCATTCTGGTGTAATTCTTACTAGCAGAGAAAAGCAAAAAAGTTTCACTAACAAATTTAAAAACATTCGACAAAGAAATATCTTTAAATTTATACTATTACTATGTTAACAGTATGCAAAATACAATGTATATATGTATACAATATCTTTCCTTTCTTTGATAAAGTGATACGCAGTGATACAGTATAATATCCATGTTTCGTAATTAAGATTAATGCCATGTTAATCAGGTGTATCGTCGCATAGAGCATCATGTTATGCGTGTTCTGGTTGCTACAGACTCTCCCTGGTATTGATTAGCCATACTAGTACAATAACGTTTTCAATATAATCCTTTATTTAAAATTTCATTCGGTAGTTTAATATCAATTAAATAAAAATATTGATTTGTATTAAATAAAGAGAAAAAGGTTAAAAGGGTCTGTCTGTACTAACCCTGACGACACCATTTGGTACTTTAGGCTCCTCCCACTGCACTACCACCGTGCTAGAACTTACAGGCCTTGCTCTAACGTTGCTTGGCGGGCTACTCGGCGCTAAAAGAGTGAGTCATCAGTCATTTAAATGTATTTACATATTTAATTTTAAATTAAACCGCCATCTTGGATATGAGTCTGCAATTATTTTTATGAAAATCATATATTGTGAAATAAAGAACTTAAATATAATATCGCAATTGGATTAAATTAGTAATCATTAATTATTCAAATATGAATTTTATTATTTCCTGCAAACATATCATTAACATAATTTATTAAATTATTCATATTTCATCAAATATAAGCAGGGTATAACACACAGCAATAATTATAACAAATATAAGTTCTAACATGCTGATAAAAACAAGAAGGCAATTTTTAACAAAGGATTAATTCCTTTTTATAGGAATTAATCCTTTGTTGTAAATAATTCATATTAATTAACTGGGTTGAGATGTGTACTTTTAAGGTACTTTTATAAAACTGTTTTAAAGCAAAAGCATTAAAATGTGTTGAAGCATATAAAAGCATTGAGGAATGCATAAACAGTAAAGCATATAAAAACATTAAGGAAAGTATAAAGCATTGAAGCATATAAAGCATTAAAGAATTAAAAGCATTTAGACATATAACGCTGAAAGCTTTAAATCTTCAAAAACGCTCAAAAAACAATAAAGAGATCATCCGATTTTTAAAAATTGAATAAATATTTCTAGCCCCCCCCAATCCCTCTCTCACCCCCATCCTTAATATTTTTTCTACAATTAACTACTCATAAACATCTAATTTTCCAATTACATTCTTTCCAGTCTTTTAAAACCTCTTTACACTTACCCAACTCCCCAGTGGTGACATCTACCGAACTGCTTGGTACGCTTCTACCAATCCCATTGATCGCTACGACTCTGAACTCGTACATCGTGTGGGCGTTCAGTCCAAGGATGGAATATTCCGTGGACGTTATGTCTATGATTTCTTCAAACATTCCACCGGATGAATATTTCTGGCGGAACTGTAGAATGTACGAAAGGACTGGGTCGGAATTGCCCGAGTTCCAGGTAAGCTTGACAGAGTTGGCGGTCACTTCTGAGATGACTACGCTGGTGGGAGGCTTGGGGAGAGCTGTGAAAAGATTAAGTGATGTCACATCAGCACAAAAATAATGTTACATTAGCCCAGTTTATATGTGTTTTGAACAAAGTGCGGTTGTTTATGAAGTGATGAGTGAATACAGTGTATTGAATAAGTTTCATTTGGAAATTACTGAGCAAAGATAGGAAAAAATATCTAGATGTCATTTGTAATTGATTAATGTCACATCAGCATTAAAAGGATGTCATGCATGCTGTCATAAATGAGCACTCGAGTTGATCAGACACATTAATCACTTAGGTGATACTGTAAAATACTTTGTTTTTGTGATAGGCTTTCACGTAACCCTATCACAGTTTAATTGGTGTGAAATAAATGAAATTATTATTATTATTAACTAATTAAGTTAGTTAATGAACTGAGCAATTTCAGTTTTAACGTCATGGATTACTATACAGTATAAACAATGTCTCAGATGTAGGGTTAATTTAAAAGTCTTTCTAAAAGATGCAGCAAGTTTGCGCATTAGTGAGCAATTAGTGAAACAATTGTGAGCAATTATGAATAATACTGAGCTTTTTTGAACAATGATGAACAATTAGAAAGATGCAACAGTCATCAATAGTGATCAATAGTCAGCAATTAGTAAGACTCAATAGTCAGCAATAGTCCGCAATTATAGTCAGTTAAATAAGTTAACTTTTCCTACCTTTGACTCTAACTTCTGCATCAAACTCAATGTTTCCCAGTTCAGAAGTTGCTATACAAGTGTATGTGGCGGACTCTCTGACATTATTCAGGGGGAGAATGTTTTTTCCAATAGGAATATTATCCTCAGGGGTCAAGTCAACTGACCCCAGACGCCACTTTATCTGAGGCATGGGGGACCCCACAGCCACACAGCTCAGGTTTACTGAACCACCGGGCATGACTGAAAGAAAGTATTTTAATACAAAATAAATAATAATAACATTAGGGACAGCTTCCCAAGACAATTTTTTTGTTACATCAAATTTTAATCTTTTTAATTACTTTTTAATCTTTCTGTTAACTGAATTTTTATCTGCAATAATAATAATAATAGTTTGGCTGAACTTTAAAAAATAATAAAATACTAATGAGATTGTAAAATTTCATTTTTTTATTTTTTAAACTAAAGAATTAAATGTTAGTAATGAGCCGTGAATGGATTATAATTATTAGTAAGCTTAACTGCTAAGGATAATAATGCTCTGTATGGAATTGATAAGCTCTATTAAACATCAGTAAGCTCAATATAGAATTTGACCCAATAAGTTCAATTAAGCTTAACGTAGAATTATAAAGCTCTATTCAATATTAGCATTAAAAATTAATTAAAAATTACTAAGCTTTATTTATAATTAGTAAGTTTAGTTTAGAAATATTACGTTTTCTTTTTATGCTTTATTGAGCTATCAACTATAATTAGTAAATGAATTTAATATTTTCAAATTAAATGCTTGAATTTTAAATTAATTAATGAATTCTCTTCTATACTTTTCTAATTTTCTTACTACCTTGTTTATCATTCAACTAATATTAAGTTTTATTATTTTACTCTGGTCTTTATCCCTGATGTACCCTTCTACTGAGCCTATTGCACAGAATGCAACTTAACTTAAAATAAATTTCTAAAAATCTAACCTTCTGCATTTTCCGGTGGAATGGAAAAATGTGGTGGAACCCTTCGAACTGCAGGAAAGAGAGAAAATATGACGTCATTTTAAGCGTAATTACATTGATTAGAAACTTTGATATACAGTAATGTACGGTTACTTTGATTACAGTAAAAAAATTATACTTTTCAAATTATAAGTTGATATAGGTTTATTTATTTCAAGCACTGATTATAAAAGTTATAAATATAAGATCAAATAAGAATATATCAGGTTCATAATAGGTTACATAAAGACTGCAATAAAATCACCGTTTTACACAATTCATTAAACTATACAATAAAAACAGCATAAAATCTTCAATTAAAAGCCAATGCAACAGTATATTACCATAAATGAACAAATCAATGACTCGATCAGTGTATAATACATTTACAAACAGAATTATATTATATAATGTTATATCAGTACATGTCATTAATTTCAAAATGGAGCAAATATTAATGAATTCAACAAGGATAAAGCAAGGAAGACCGATAGAAGCTAACTGATTACTGTATTGTGATGAAGGATAATTGATCTAATTTAAGGTGTGATAAAGCATCGATGAATTTAATAATAGACTATAAGAATTGCTAGTAATGAACTGCTTAACCAATCACTATGCTTATTTATATTTAGCAGCTAATTATTTAAGGCATTATCAGTATTATATCCAGACAGTCATGTGACTATCTGGCCTTGAAGCTGCTTTCCAACTTTGCAAAGATGCAAAGTTTATGGCAGTCGCTGCCCGGGCGCTGAAAGCGACGCACGTCTTTATAACTTTTGTAACTAGAATTACTATTATTACTTTATCT
>JAQIXG010006580.1:0-10176 GCA_034700105.1 Oconnorella tubifera
CACATAGATTCAGAGTTGGCACTATTTAAAAAGTGTTCTTTGAAATGTTAAAGGTGGGTAAATCCATCACCTTCGATCACTTAAATTAACAAGATCCCCGTTATAAGGCTGTTTAGAATGTAAATCGAGTAGAAAATGAAACTTTCACAAATCTCCATAATGCTTAAATATTGTAGACTTTAGTAATATTAAAGTCACATTATTATCA
Source organism: Oconnorella tubifera (assembly GCA_034700105.1). NCBI lineage: Eukaryota > Metazoa > Annelida > Clitellata > Enchytraeida > Enchytraeidae > Oconnorella > Oconnorella tubifera. Next base: position 209 of record JAQIXG010006580.1, read on the forward strand.
TTCCATAAGGGAACATTTTATTATCATACCACGAATTGTACAATAAAATTTATTTATAATTTAACTGACTTTATCCAGTTTATAAGAAAAGGAAAAACATCAAAATATTATTGTCTATAAACAAATAAAATGGAGTTTAATGCAAAACAAAAACAAAGAAAAGGACGTAATAAAAAATTCCAGTTTTCCCCGTTCGTTTAACTATATCCGGTTATTTTCCCTAATTTTCCCCCCCAGATTTATATCTGTCAAAATATTCCCTCGCGTGCCCCCTAATAAATAAAAATATTTGGTGAATTATTTTATTTTTTACCTAATTTAACATAAAAATAATAAAATCTTATTATAATGGGGAGCAGATTCAGCACGACGTCGTCGGGGCTCGGTGTCACCCAGTCAGTCCCCTCGCAGCATTACCCCCCGTCCCTCCACGGGGATCACGGTAGGGGGCACGCATCCTCGAGCGGACCTTCCTCGAGTAATTCCTCCGTGAATCGCAGCAGGGCGACGAGCCTGTGCGTGGGGGGTACGCATCGCGGGGGTTTGTCGATCGGTGGGCTGTTTAGTAATAACGGGGGAGGCGCGATGAGCTCCCCTAACTCGGATGATAGCACCCCCGGTGAAGAGGCCCCAATAAGCCGGGCTTTCCTCGCGTCGTCGTCGCTTCCTGTACATCTATTTTCTTATCGTGGTAGGATTTGAGTTTTTTTAATTCTTATAGATTTTAATCATTATATTTGGGTTAAGGATTACTTTTTAGGTATGGTTCATCTTGAAATCACTGTGTTTTAACATGCAGCGTGATATTTATTGTGTTTTATGAAATTGATGTATAACGCTTTATAAAAACATAGTAGCATATAGTGTGCTGTATATTATGTAGTATCATTAATTATAAGAAAACGTAATTTTTATATAGTTTACAAATGGTTTGAACCACTGTATAATTATTAGTTAATACGGTATAAATTTGATGCAAATACTAGTGTAGAATTATATTTTGTTTCTTTTACAGTTTCAGTTCTAATGCTATAACACAATCTCTCGTCACATTTTAAGAAATAATAGATCTCTTTACATTTTCCGCACATTTTTAAGTACTTACTAATTATAATGTAACTCTTTTATAAATTAACATTAACTAGTTTTTCATTATTTCTTATTGTTTACATAAAGCTTTTACTAATAAAATTTATAATGTTTTTAGTTTTTTTATTTCAGATATAAAATGTCCAGTGTGTAATAAGATGGTTCCTCAAGATGACGTTGAATGTCATTTGGTTTTGTGCCTAACTCGTCCTAGAATCAGTTACAACGGTGCAGTGATGATTATCTTAATAATATCAATTTACAATCTTAACTTATAATCTTAAATTTATAATTGATTTTAAATTTAAAAATTAATAAATTTATTTCAATTTACAATCTTAATGTAGTTGTGCTATCAATAAGTTAGTCAGTCAATAAGTTATTCTGTCAATCAGTCAGCCAATCAGTCAGTTAATCAATCAGTCAATTAGCCAATCAGTCAATTAATCAGTCAGTCAATCAGTTATTTTATCAATTAGTTAGCCAATCAGTCAGTCAGTCATTTCGACTATTATGATGAAATCATTTCCTTTTTAACAAACAAATATCATGCATATCAAATCTTTTCCCCAAAGTAAAACTATTTAATTGAAAGTATAAGTCATGTTATTATAATTATATTTAAATTCAGTTTAAACTAAATGATTAAAATTATATATATTTGTTGGTAATTTTTGTGCATTCACAAACTATCGATTGTGAAGCCTATACCGATTGTCTGCAGAATTTTTTTTGATGTGTAATGATACAGCATTGAAAGAAGATCCAAGACTGACTAAATAAACACTGTTGTTATCATGTAGCCTTTGATGCATGCTGCTGACTATAAACAGAACTGTAGCCTTTGATCAATGCAGCTAAGTTAGCTGAATTGATCAAAGGCTATATTGGTGTCCAGACAGAGAAAGAGAAGGATAGAGAGAGAGAGATAATAGTTAGTCTTATTGTAGTTAACTACAATAATAAGACTGAATATTGTCTCTCTCTCTCTCTCTCTCTCTCTCTCTCTCTCTCTCTCTCTCTCTCTCTCTCTCTCTCTCTCTTATTCTCCCTTTCTACCTCTCTCTCTCTCAAAAAAAGTTGGATTTAAAAAAAAAATATCGTCACCCGCACTGATTATCCTCATAATCAGCCCGATTGTGAATGTTGCTGATTAATCGGTAAAGCACTAATTTATTGTATTTATTTTCTTTTTTACATTTTTTTTTGTTTGTATTTTTTTGTGCATATTTTTTGCGTATATTTTTTGCGTATATTTTTTGCGTATATTTTTTGCGTATATTTTTTCTAGAAGACGTATTAAATGAAGACAAGGAGGAGTGCATTATTTGTTTAGAGGAACTTTTACAAGGTGACACCATCGCGCGACTGCCTTGCCTTTGCGTTTATCATAAAGGGTATTTATTTTATGTCGCGACTAGCTAAATTAATATCAACTTTATTTTTACGATCTTTAAAGGGTGTTTCGGCAATTCATTTACTGACATTTGATCTAGGACATTTGGTCTACTGACAATTGGTCTACTGCAACATTAGAGTTAAGTTTAGAGTGAGGGTTAATGTTAAGGATATGGATAAGGTTATGGTTAAGTTTTTAGATTTACTTTAAGGGTTACATTTAGGGTAGATCAAATGTCGGTAGACTTAGTGTCATAGACCAAAAGTATATAGACGAATCGTCATGTAACTTCTTTAAAGTCATCAGATTGCTATTATTTTAGATACTTTAGTTATCTGTGGGGGGGATAATAGAGACAAACTGAAAACCCCCCCTGTGGGGGGATGTGGCATTAAGGGATTAAACCTCTTGATTTAAATTTATGCTTTTTCTATCTGGAGATATATGAATAACTGTATTTTTTACGAATTAAATTGAATTGTAAATTGCATAGTAATATATTAAACGAATTCTATAATGTAATTTAACAGTTGATATATTTTGATAAAGATTGTTTTATTTCAGTTGTATTGACCAATGGTTTAAGGTGAATAGATCTTGTCCGGAGCATCCTGGTGACTGATTGGCTGTTATTACTATGCAGTGCGTAGGTCATTGCGGACTCTAGCTGCTGTGTTATAGATTGCACTGCGTCACATTGTCAATATTGTTTTTGGTTTTTTAACTGATTGCTTGTGATAGTTTATTTAAATATGGTATTTTTAAATCAGAGTTTTTAATTGGTATTAAGTACAGGGTGATTGGGGGGGGTGCAGAAGTATTAATAGGAGGTGCGAGAGGTTTTATTCTCTGAAGTTAATTTTGTACAATGATATTTATAGTGTAGCGACAATTTGTTTACAGATTTTTATCTACGACACTACGTTTACCAATATTTGGTATACCAAAATTTGGTTTATGGTAACATTTGGGTAATGATTATGGCTAGGTTTAGGGTTAGTTTTAGAGTTAAGGTTTGGTTAGGATTGTGGCTAGGGTTAGGATTATTTAACCCTTTGAACCCTAGCCTCCCAGGCCTATATAACACCGCAACCCTGGGCTCCCTAGCTAAAAATATTTTCATGGATGTGCTTCTATGTATGCCTGTAACTTTTGAACCCTTTGAGATAATATATATATATATTTATTTATTTATAACCACGACCGCTTTCAAATGCCGGCGAGATCGTCCCAATTGGTTGAGGCATTCCTGAGATATCGGACTTGATCCTTTTTTTCGTTCTAAAGTTGACATGAAACCTCCTCCCCTCCCCCTCCCCATCTCAATAAAGTTACGAGGACCTTACCTGCCTACACTACTTCAGGAAAATTCAATTAATTATACAAATATACAATTATATATAGCATGTTATTTAATCTATATAGAATATAATAAAGTAAACGTTGAAACATCAAAAACAAACCAAAATATTTTATACGATCTTCACTTTCGTTTTCAAGCTTTTTTCCTTGTCGAATATAGCACTCGTATAGCTATTTTTAGAAAATGAGGTGCGCAGATGATTTTATGGCAAACAATAATTGTTATTAATAGCGGGCTTTCGGGTTGTGACGTTAGTAACGTAAGAACGGAAAACCGGTCATTCGGGATTTGGGTCCCTCATACGCAGACCGCTATAGCGGGCTTTCGGGTTCAAAGGGTTAAGGGTTACAATTAGGGTAGACCAAATGTTGGTAGACCAATTGTCTGTAGATGTAGTGTCATAGATCAAAAGTCTGTAGATGAATTGTCGCGGAGCTGATATTTATAACTGATATAAAGATTTTTTATTTGTTTTATATTCTGTCAAAAACATTTGGCAAAATATGGAATATATTGTAAAATGTTTTATAGTGTGATTACACACAAATTTTATTTATCAGTGACTCATCAAAACTGCCCCGTGAAATTTGCCCCAACTATTAATTTGAAAGGTTAGGGTTAGGATTGGGGTAAGGATTTGAGTTAAGGGTGCGATTTGGGTTAGGATTGAAGTTAGGGTTAGAGTGAGGGTTAGTGTTAAGTTTTTTGTTAGTTGGTGTTAGGGTTATTAAATCGAATCGAAGGGGTCGTCTTGTCGTGTTAAAGTATTTGGGGCTGTTTTGTCGAGGTACACTGTTTTTTGTTATATCGAACTGAACTAGTCTACTCGTAATGCTTTAAAAGTTTTGTTTTACTGCATTAGATTAATTACAAACATTATACATCTCAGTTTAAAAAGTTTTTATTTGGGAATAAAAATGCTTGAAGCATTATTTCACTGGTGTTATCAATCAGGATGGAAAATTATGTAGAGCTCTGTGATAAGAGTCTAGTGTTCACTCATCACTTTTGAATGCCACGTTATAACTTGTTCTTAGTGTACCTGTTTTTGCTGGTGTAACATTAATCAAGAAATAAAGAAAATTATTATAATTAATTGTAGAATTATTTATTTCTATATAAAATTCAATTATTTTTAATTAAAATCACACCTTTAAATTGTAGCATTTCTGAGCTGATGTGACATTAAGCAACAACTAAAACTGTATTTTATTGCGAAAGATGATTCTATTCATATCTCTAATGATGAATGAGTTGCTTTGTTTCATAAAATATCAGTGGAATAACTATTCTCTCGAAAGAATAGATAAGAATATTCTATCGAATCAATTAACGTCAAATTTCGTAGTTTTTATAGTCTCACAGAAAGATCTCAAAGTTATTAAAAAGATGGATATTGTGAAATTTTGTTGTTTTGTTCCGTAGATTGTCATTTATACACTAGGACTGATTTAGTCATTCGCTACATGAATAGTTTTAGCATTGATTTGATTTGTGAATGAGATTTTTTAACTGAGTTTGAATATTGGTTATTTTTGTTAAATATTTGGAAAATTTAGTTTAAAGAATACTGATTTAAATTAGCAGTATTCTGCTTTATTGGTATTTGAGTGTTCTTTAAACAATTAAAAATAGTTCTAATATATATTCAGATGAAAAAGGATTTGCGTTAATTTTTATAAAACTCTTTACTTCAAATCTTAAACTTTACTTTTCGTATGAGAAAGTAAGTTATTTTTAACTTAACTGTAAAATAAAATTTATTAGAGTTATTTCATGCATTTTATTCGTGACATCAGCTTCAAATATTAGAATATAAAAATAATCTCGTATTTTAAATAAATAATAATAATTTTTAATAAAATAATAGTCATTTTTTGTTTAATATTTAAAAAAAATTCGTTTCTTTTTGCTGGAGATCTTGTACCAAGTTTTGAATCGAAGCTCGACTTAAATTATATGTATTAAGTTTGAATTGAAACCTTATTATAATTTTTCATCTTACGCTTTTGTTAAATATAGTAATTATTGTTTTACTTTGTCATATTTTATTGGATCATGATATATTTAGAACTATAACTGCTGGCTCTAACTAGCATTTAAATTAAGAAGTTGTTCTTATTGAAATTACTATGCCGTTAAGAGATTAGCATCTCATTAAATATTACTCTAATTTTAAAAGTTCTAGATCTATTTTGAAAGTTATAGTAAAAGTTATATATTTGAATACGTATTACGTTTTACAAACTGTCGTTTTTACTAATTAAAATATGATTACATGCAAAAATACTGCTGTTGCTTATACACAAGGTATATATGCAAAATATGCATTCCATGTCATTGCACTGTATTCAGGGTCTGGCTTTACATCTGATTCTTTTATCCGTATATCTTGTAAAATAGAAGTTTGACAAATATTTGAGTTAAAATGTTAATTGGATTAATTTAAATCCAGTGAGCGAATCTTTGAAAATACATTGTCTTTGATTTTTCCTAATGATTTGCAGTCACAATATCCTTGTAAATTCAAAATGCGTATTATTACGAAGTTTACAATTTTTCTTCCAGTAAAGGGTAATAATATGTTTTTAAATAATAAATAAAATAAGTAAATGGATGGATTTTGTATGAATTTATTGTTAAGCTAATACTGCAGATTAATTTTAGAGCAACTTCCGGGAAAGTTATAGCAGAGTTTCTTTTTTATCATATCCTAGATTAACACATGCTGCAGGGGAAAGAGGCGGGGCTCGTTATACGAAGAGGCCTGTGTGCAGATGATATTAGGTGTAAATTATGTGATGTAAATATCTATATATATTGTAAATAGTGTGTGATTGAAAGTGTTATTCGCTGTTGATTTGTATTTAATTCTTAAATTCATTTAGAAAGTAAATGAGCAAGATGAACAAGTTACTTATAATTTACACACCTTTTTAGAGCTTAGTTATATTTAATGAAAGTATTTTCACTAATTAGGAAATGCATTCATACGGCAGAATTTCGTTGCAAAGAATAAATGTTTTACAATATTCTAAATCGGAATGATTGTTTCTATTTAAAATCACTTAAAAGTAATTAATAATATAAATTTAAGATATAAATGAAATTCAATTTATTGACTTTGTATCAATTACAGTGAGTATTTGCAAATAACATTTAATCTTCAATGAAAATTATTCACTGATTTATCATCACGTGATAAATCTCTAGCAACCTAGCGCATTATCAATTGTTTAAATATCATTGCATCTCTATTTGTTTTAAAAATCTATTTCTGGTTTAACAATTCCTTCACATTTTATTGTTAAAGTACTCATTTAGGAATTAATTTAATCACTGAATCAATGTATGGGAGTTATTTCTTTCTAGTTTAATGATTCAAATCCATTTTCAGAATTGAATATATAGCTTTTGAGTACTCCATTTAGAGGACTTGTAAGCTATATATCCATGCCTTACAGTTCAAATTTTGTGCAAAATATTGTTGCTTGATTCTGCACAATAGTGCATCGCATTAACATCATCTATCATATAATGGTTGTTATTGTAGTGATTGGTATTGATATTATATTTGAATGTTATAACTGGTCTACAAATGTTTGGTTTAGGACACAACGTCTACTAACATTTGGTCTACCGACAGTTAATCTACTACTATATTAGGATTTTGGTTAATGTTATGGAAAGGTTTAGGGTTACGTTTAGAGATATAGGGTTGGTTAGGTTAGGGTTAGGGTTATGGTTAGGATTATTTTAAGGGTTACAGTTAGTGTAGACCAAATGTCAGTAGACTTAGTGTCGTAGAGCAAAAGTCTGTAGATGAATTGTTGCGGATGTCGCGGAACCATTTGAATAATAACTTCATTTTTTTGTTTTACAGGGAACAAATAAAAAAATTTCAACGAATCTTGAATTAATTTTATTTGCAAAATTTAAAAGTCCAAATTTTAAATCTTCACGAGTCTCGTAAGAAAGTAGGTAAAAATATTGTCAAATGATTTGCTTTGTTTTGTAATCATGTCTTTAATATTTGTTCTTAATTACGTTAAAACTGGACATTTTGCGTTTGAATTTGTTTCGTTAGTGACATCTTGCGGGTCTATTATTATTATTACTCTAGTCAATATATGTTTGTTATTTTAGATGTAGGTATGATCTAGTTTATTCACGTTTATTTAGCATCACAACAGTTTTATTACGTCTTGATACTTCTATCTATTTTATAGTATAATTGAATTCTTTGTTCAATTTATTTGAAAAAATGCAAAAATATTTATAGCTGACCATCTTATTGTGATTATTGTAAAAATTGTATTCGTGATTAGACTTTTTTCTTGGCTCTTTTGCCACATCGGATTTATTCCTTTCTGTAAAAGTTTTTTTGTTTTAATTTGATTCATTTTTCTGTCATTCCTCTTCCATTTAACTGAAAAAGTTTATAATCAAGGAAGACTTGAAATTACTTCAAAGTAACTTTTATCATTTTTAAATACTGTCAACTTTGAAATAAATAAAGTTAATTTATTTTTAATTTTAAAGTTAATTAAAATTTGTTTCACTTTACACTTAGATTTATTGGAATATTTAAATGTATTAGATTTGATATTATTATAAATTTGCATTCTCCAATTGTTATTCCGTTAAATGAGTTGCTGTTTAATAGATATAAAGAAAGTAAAAAGTCATATTAAACTAAGACAAACTTATTTTACATTCTTTCATTTTAATTAAATTTTTTAATTATGTTAGAATGATTTCAGATCTACTGTATCAAACATATTTGAGTGAAATGTTTGTGAAAAGAACAGTTTTGCATGAATTGTTACAACAACAGCATAGATCTATTTAACCATGATACATACATTGGTATTTTTTATTACTAGTCATCTTTACTTCTTTAGTAATTTGCAAACAGGCAAAATGTCTGGAGACCCAGTAGAAGACTCGACGTCACTTAATAAGTATAAAATCCTTTTTCTTCTTGATATTTAAAAAGGGTTATTTTGTATAAACATTTGATTAAAACTTCGTTTAAATTGACTTGTGGCAATAGCTTTTTAAATATAGTTAATCTGTTGTCTATTGTCATCTATATCTAAATGTCTATTGTTATCAATATGAAGTTAATATAGAGTTAATATGCAGTTAATATGCAGGGTTAAGACAGAATAGGTTATTTCCTTAATAAAATTGTATTAAATCATTGAATTTCAGCTATGTACTATTTTATTTTAACTTACCTATAAAACAGAATAAAGATCTATATGCAGTATTAAAACAAACATATACTATAGATATTCATAGAAAATAATTGATCCTAATTCATAACGTTTTTAAATTGCTCAAACCAAATCTCTATTGAACTACAAAATATAGGCCTACATTCTAATTAGAAATGAAACCAATAGAAAAGTAGTAAAGTAACAGAGACAGTGATAGTGTGCTAGATACGGCCAGCTCAAAAATTTAAAATTGATTGAAATCGAATAATTCGACAGAATAAATTGATAAGATTAAAATTCAGGTTCATCGTCTCTAGGACGAGGAACTATAATACAGTGATGTTCCGATGTACGATCGTAATCGAAGTAGTTGAGATTGAGATAGTTCGCCAAACGCTTGCCCATCTGTCTTAGTTTATCAGGAGAGGAACAGGCAGAGGTTATACTGTGTTGCTTTAAATTGAAACCATCAATAACCAGTGTATAGTAGATAGGACTGTCATCGCAACCTTCTGACACTAAGCCGATGTACAAGTTATGACTTCGGCCCTGTTAATGGCGTAATCAAATAAATATTATACTCGATAAAGATAGTTTTTCTCATTTTGCAGCAATTTTTATTCATAGATATCGTAGCAGTAGTCACTGTAATAACAATCGGAATCGTTTTGATTTTATTTGAATGGCCTTGTTTAAATCAGTTATAATCAGGGTTGATAAAAATCATGATTTTTTCAAAAGATTCGGATTTTTTTGTTTTAAATCGGATTTGAATTGAATATTTTAGATACAAGTCAGATTTTTAATAAAATTTCTAAAATCACACGAATACAGTGCAAAGCGTAACATTTAATCTCAAAGAATTGCATCACTTTTAAGTTTTCTGTAAAGT
>JAQIXG010006581.1:0-10176 GCA_034700105.1 Oconnorella tubifera
ATTCATGATAGCACATGGTATAAAATTGCAGAACATGATTTGATAATTCATCAAATCATATATTCTTAATCCTTACACTCTGACCACAAGTCACAAGAACAATAAGTAGACTTATTAAACTCATATTAGAGATCATACATATATAAGTTATAATTATATAAGTAATATTTTGTATGCGTACATATAGGGCTATTCATTATTATTAGGCTATAGAATCTTTTTTGTTCATACACATATAATGCAGGGGTGGAAAAAACCTACTTTTTTCCAAAAAAATTAGGTTTTTTATTCCACAGTTACAAAGCTAGAAATTATAACCAGAAATGTAATATTGAACTATTGGCTTGACTATGACTTGACTAATAGCTTAACTATTAATTAGCAGCATTCGTCAAATGCTAATGTCAAATTGTCATAATGTTAATGTCAAAACTAATCTCTTATGTAAATTGCATCGACGACATTTTTAAGTCAGAAACTTGAAAAATTATAAAACCTAAAAAACCTAAATTTTGGGCTTTTAGGTTTTTTAAGGTTTTTTAAAAAACCTACTTTTGCCACCACTGATATAATGGCCTATAAGCTATAATTGTATATACCAACAGTTATCAGTAATTAACATATTATGCATAGTTATAACAAGTCAATTCATCTTGACAAAAATTAAAGCAATATACATATTGTATGAGTCAAGATATTTATATTCAGTATAAAATGAAGTATCCATCATGCTGTCAATATTTTATAAGTATAAATAAACTCTGCCAAAACTGATTAAAAAAACTTCAGATATCATAATCAGCACAAAATTTAAATATAAAAATAGCAGACAGCAGAAGAGTAGCTCCTAGTGGTTGAATATTAGCCACGCCCCCAGTAGGCTTTGGTATATACTCGCCTGTGCGCGGAAGAAGGTCATCCATGTTGGCTACAGCGTAGGCCACTGTGGCCCACAAGGCCGTGCATTTATCTAGGTCATCAGCGTTCAGGGCAGTCATAGCGTCACCTAGATACAGCGCGTTAAAGCCAGCAACAGCTCAACCAATGGGAATGTAAAGATTTAATAACTAAATCAATAGGCATGAAGTAAACTGTAATAGCTCTATTATAATTCTAGAAAGCATAAAGAAAATTAAACAATAAATTAGCTAAAGATTTAATCTCTATATAAACACGAGGTTAAAAATATGTAAGAGGGGGGGGGGCAGGATTGGAACCCCTCAAATAAATTAAAATTATTATATAGTAAAAAATGAAATATTTAGAGCGTCTTACCCCTGCTATGATGAAAATCAAAATAATTTTCATTCGCATTAAAAAGTTCCACCCCAGGTACCCCGACCTTAACCCACTCCTCCGTGTCTGAGCTCTCCCCGCCCCCCTCCAGGACTCTCGTGGCCCCTATTTCCTCCAAGTTGCCCAGGATCTCCTCCATGATGGTCCTGGCGAGACCTGACCCTAGTGGATCAAACTCATTAGTCATTTACGTGTTACAGTTAGTATAGTGACAATGTCAAATGTAGATTTTATGCTATGTAATTAAGATGATGATAATAATAATGATAATGATGATGATAACGATGAGGAGGATTGTTTTTATAGATATAATAAATGAAATACCGGTATACTAATAAATAGAATACTTGTAATACAAGTAACACTAAATACCATTGAAATGTATTCCATAAGGAGTGAACGTTCCGTGGTCTGATTGCATAATTAAAGAAGTTGTATTCACTTGGTCCTATTATAAATAAATAAAAACAGTGCCTCGCTCTAACTTCTTCCGACTTAAAAGTCTTTAGCAAGGTCTCGTTTTAACTACCTATTTTCACCATAATTTAATATTAGATATATTTCTAAAACCCTCATCTTAATTCTAACCCTAATAATTATTGCAACCTGACCTATTTTTCTTGTACTGAATATAATCTTTTTATTTACAGCATAATACTTATCAGAAGTGTCAGTGTATTTTTTGATAATCCTAATTCCTAACCCTAACACATATTGAATAAAACAATACTCTACTGTTTTGAATTGATTTACATATTTAAAAAGACAATCGATTGATTCTATTTTTTAAATTAAAACAAATTATTCACCTGATGCGCTCTGTAATACTCCTGGCCTCCATAGTAACCAAATTCCTGCAAATAGACTTAATAGAAATAATAGGCTTAATTATAATAGTTAAATGTTATAGGCCTTTCAATAACAATCTTGCTTGCAAGTTGTAATCTTGATGTTTAACATCACATCAACACAAAAGAAGGCAGAAAACTCTATCTTATAGAAGATTATTGATTGACTAAAAGATAAAATCAAAGATGAAACCAATGCAGTGAACTGTATGTGTACAAAAATTAAGTGATGAGTGACTGAGAAGAAACAAGTGATGAGTGAACGCTGTGACTCAGTCCATCACTCATCACTTCATTATAGTACATCTATTCTCAGCTCTTATTACTAACTATTCCTTTCGACCTGATATGGCATTAATCAACAAATAGCAAATAAAACCCTACTACATGTGCAACCAATATTTATAATATTTTCATATTTAATAATTTAATATATTATATTTTAATATTTATGCTTAATATTTGTAATATTAAGATATAAAGTTTAGATAAAGTTAATATTAGCTGATGTGACTAATACCTCAGATGTCCACAGCACAAGTCGAATGGTTCTCTTTGGTTGCAACTTCAATCTTTTTATAACAGTCAATGCCTACAATATAACACAATATAATTATACATTTAATATATTATCCATTTAATATACATACGTTTCATTATGCTACAATTTATTTACACCCACTTTTAGTATATGACAATTATTTGTATAATCACTTTTAGTATCTCAAATGTTTCTCTAGTCTGAATTTTTCGCTGTATACCTTAACCCTAAACCTAACCCTCTAGGATATATACCGTATAATCCCATAATCGATAATCCTGTAATCCCTAACCTTAATTCTAACCCTAATTTTAGTGGGAATGAACGAACTGTCGGTAATCTAAAAGTCTCTATACAAACAGTCGTGCTATGAAAGTAACATTAGGCGCATAAATGCAGCCAGAAAAAAACTATTTTAAAATCAAAGCATATATGATATAAAAACAATACTAAATAGAAATTAATAATAAAATGTTACAATTTATACTAAATAACACAACAACTCTTGCAAAAGAGATATTATTATAAAATATTCTGTTAATAATTAAAAATCTTAGTGTAAAGCATCTAAAATAAAATCAATCATATACTTTTATTTATTAAGCCTATTATAATTACGCCCTAATAATTATTTTAACCAATCAGAAACCTCTAAAGCGATCATTACTCCGCCCCCGTCGTCCATTGAGCCGTCAGTCACGTCCCAAGTGTCTATATGGCCGCCAAATATAACAGTCTAAAAATAGATTATAAGGTTTTTTTAAATTTGGGATAATGCAAAATATTCCACATGGACTGGGTTTAAAATATTGGGTGCCCGGAATCACGCCCCCCCCCCCCTTCAATCGAGTCACTAGGGTGGGTGGCACCCGGTCTAATATTTTGACTGACGACCTTTTTATTCATTTGCACCATTCATCATTATTATACTTCTGTTTCTTAATCCTCACATTACTTATAGAAAAACGTAAACGTTGGAAAAAATTAGACAAATGTTTCAATTTCAAACATTTAAGGGCTCATTTATCAGGTGCGCAAAGGGGGCACACAGTACGGGCCCCTTGCAATTGGACAAGACCATCACTGAATATAGATAAGATAAAATAGATAAGTTAGATAAGTAATAACCTGATTTGGATAAACAGAACCAGGTATCTCAGCCACTAAGTTAGAAGAATTAACACTGTCATGATTCTCTGCCTCCATCATAATAGTAACTTCTAGAAACCAACCTGTTCATTCATTTACAGCATACAATTGAATAAATTAATATTTAATAAACAATGGAGCATGTATTTAAAATAAGATTTAAAATTAAGTATCTCTTTATACAAGTAAATGTAAATTTTATTAATTAGTACTTGAAATTTATGGGTTAGAGATTCCTAATCCATAAGTTTACATCCTTTATATATCTATATAATCAAATACATAAATGTAATATATAAAACTGTAATCTTTAATTCATTAAAAAACTGATATTTTTCTTTAAATAAAACTTTTTATATTTACAAATGTACTTTATGGCTGACATTTCAATATGAATAAGTTAATATAAAATATTTTTAAAACTATTAACCTAGAGCATTAAAATATTGCACTATAATATTTAATTTGATTAAAATTATTAAATTATAAGTTCTGAATCAAAACCTCTATCGATGAATCTTTGTATCATTTCAGCGTCCTCTACTGTAATACTTGCAACTGGTATTTTTGTAACTGATTCATCATAATCCTGCAAAAAACATGACATTTTAAAAATACCGCAGTTAATTTTAACTGATATAATTTATTAATTTATTCAATATTGAATTTATAGTAATTTTAGAGCAGTGCTAATTTTATAATTTCGGTAAAGATCAATTAAAGTAAGGCTTTTAATCTTAACTTAAATGTGACATTATGTCAATCAGTCTAAAATTATTCAATCAAGACTATGAATCCAGCAATAAATCAGTCAATCAATTAATCGAACCAAAATCAGTCAATTAGCCGACCAGTAAGCCAATCGTATAGTCAATTAATTGATCGGTTAAAAATAAATGTCAAACATGGTTAGGTTAATCATATCGTTAATGAGTTTAAAATGTTAAAAATGGTACCCTGACAAATTGACCCCAAACACATATACTCAACATGTACACATATGTACAATTGGTGCGCATGAACTGGTATGATCATATACAATAATATGTAATAATACATTAATTAATATGCTAAATGTATATATATATATTTTTGTTTAGCATCATTGCTATCATCTCTGTCACTATCATCTTGATCGTTGTCATCTTCATATAATATGAAGATGACAAAATGATTAGAGAAATAAATATTATATATATATCGTTCAATACTAAATTAATCATGAAGATGATTATGATGACAAAAATGATGAGAATGATGATATTAAGAAAAAAAAGAAAGAAAAAGATAACACAATATGAATCATATTGTGTTATCTTTTTCTTCCTTTTTTTTCCTTAATATCATCATTCTCATCATTTTCGTCATCATAATCATCTTCACAATTAATTTAGAATTGAACGATATATAATATTTTTTCTCTCCAGGTTTCAAATTACTTGACAGCGTTTCATGTAAATATTTCTTTAGTCTTTGGGGTGGTGGTTTTAGTTGTTGGAACCTTTGGGCCTGTGCCTGGTTCCCTTCCT
Organism: Oconnorella tubifera; assembly: GCA_034700105.1. NCBI lineage: Eukaryota > Metazoa > Annelida > Clitellata > Enchytraeida > Enchytraeidae > Oconnorella > Oconnorella tubifera. The sequence continues at coordinate 5,364 of JAQIXG010006581.1, forward strand.
TTACTATTTACCTTTATTAACATTAACTTTTTGATATTCATTTGACATTATTGCTGTATATGTTGTTTGAAAGTTAATAAAATGGCTTTGTTCCTTTCAACAAAACGGCCCATGTACATTTATCCCCATAAAACGACCCCATCAATTCATTTAATAACCCTAACCCTAGCCAACCCTAAAGTTAACCCGAACTTCTGTCCTATCCCATATCTTAACTAAACCCTAACTAAATAATAAATAAATACTGAAGAAGACAGAAAACAGTTCAAAAGAATTTTCATTAATTAGAGGTCGCAGACCTGTACTCCAGTGTGCGGGCTATAAATAGATCGTGACGTCACGCTGCGTACTAGCGCTGCCTTAGCCCCGCAGGCCGCTGCGTTACTGGCCCCTAGGCGCCTGTAGGCCACTGTAGTTTCGTAGTCAACCCAGGGCTCGTTATATACTACTATAATGTCTTTGGCCTGGAAAATGCATTTTAAACTTGAATTAATCAATCATAAATAAATTTATAGTCAGTTAATGATTGATTAATTAATCATATACTTATGATTTAGTAATCAATCAGATGCATTGTAATTTTTTTAGTTTTAGATTCTTCTTGCAGTCAATCAAGCAAATTTTTCCATGGTTGATAAAGATGTTATTAATGTATACTATAGTTTCCAGTCAAAGTACCATTACGGGTTTCTTTTTTAATTTAATTTTAATTAAGATATTAATTACATTTAATTTAATTTTATATTCTATGAACGTATTTATAGATATATTAATTGCTTTTACAATTATTTAATGATTAAAACAATTGCTAATTATTGCTATAAAAGATAATTATAATAAAATGTTCATTGAACATTTTATAACGCTATTAATTAACGCTATACAATCGCAATTTGTCTAATTTATTGATTTATACAACATTATTCAGCATAAATAATAATTTATTAACTATTCAATTAATTTTATTTTCATTTTATTACAAAGAGTAATGTAACAAATATTGCACAAGTTTATTGCATAAATTGACTTCTATTAGTATTATAAATCACCCCTTAACACCGATACATGAATGAAAGTGTGTTGCAGCCCCTGCCCTCCTCTGCTCACACTACCCGTCTCAAAACTCAATAAGGAACATTGCAAATTTGTATAGGCATACATAACTATAACTTTGTATAGGCATACTAATTTAAAAAAATTAATTTAATATTACCGTAGCTATAATCTACTGTATATATACGACATAAAATAAATACCTTCATCATATATAGTAATTCAATGATTTATCACAATATTTACTTAGATTTACTTCATAATTATGTTTAACTGAAATATTGACTTTCATCTTGAGCTAATTTCCTGTAAAACTCACGAAATCTTCAAATAATTGAATCACTTAAGTTTTCATCCAGTAATTTACAATAGTAGGCCTACGCGCTCAGCTTACTAAATTGTAAAATATTAACCAATATTCAATTGTAATATTTTATTAAGCTAAATCGTTTTTAGAATTTTAGAATTATAGAATTTAGTAATTTACACAACAAAATAATGAAAAAGGGCAAAATTCAACGATTTATAAATCCCTAAATAATAGGCTCTATACTAACTAATCTTAGCAAATCCTAGCTACTTGTAACAAATCCTAACTAATCTTAACAAATTCTACTAATGGTACTAATTCTAACTAATCCTAATATGTAAATCCTGCTTCAAAACCTGAGCACATTTAGCTGTCAGTTCATCGAAAGATTTGACGACCAGAACTTTTGATCTTAGTTCAGTTCCGTTAGTTCCAACAGACGTACCTAGCGCCATGATTTCCATGGAACGATTATAGTGGGTCGTGTGAATAATGCCCCTTTCATTGCCCCGCACCCATTTAGGTATCTGTAGATAGTTACACCACAAATATATACATTTAAATGATTTTTTAATGTTTTACAAATGATAAATAATTAAATATGACGCTGACTGTTTTGAATAAAATATCGTAAATAGGAGTAATTATAACTAAGTAGGCCTAGGCCCCATATCTATAATATTTATGCGCAAATTGTGTCATTGTATATCTTATGCTTTGTATATCCTGCAAACTTATTGTACAGGGTGATCCAAAAATATAACCCTCTAGCGACTTTGCGATAACTAAGACAAAAATAAATATTTTTTTTCTCAAAATTTTGTCATTTTGTAGGCTACAGGAGGAAATGTGACATCTAACAACCAAATTTCACTTTGATATCTCAATTCATTCAAAAGTTATGAACTTTCTGCGAAAAAACTTAAAATTTCAATTTAACCAAGACAGTATTTTCTAGATTGTCAGAGTTTAGCAATTGCCTCATTAAAACGGGTAAATAGTCCTGAAATATTTATCGAATATTAACCATTGGGACTACCAGGACCATAAGGCAATCTCTCAGTCACGTCACTACAGAAAGTCACTACAGAATAAAACTGATGAGCAAAAGATTTGCTCATAACTTCATGATAAGGCTGATTTGCTACAAAACTTCATGAACCAAAAATATCCATCCATATCGCCAACAAGCAAGAGATTGTAGGCTCAGATCACAACAGACAGGGCTATTTTTGTTATCTACTTTATCTACAGATTCTCAGCTCATAAAATAAAAAAATTTATATAAAAAATCAAATTATTTGACAAAAATCACAAAATTACGAGACTGCTCTAATACGGAGCTTGGTTAAATTGAAATTTGTTTTATCGTAGAAAGTTCATAACTTTTGAACGAATTGAGATATCAAAGTGAAACTTGGCAGTTAGATGTCAAATTTCCTCGTCTGCAAACTGACAAAATTTTGAGAAAAAATATTTATTTTGGCTTAGTTATTGTAAAGTCGCTAGGGGTTATTTTTTTGGCGCACCCTGTATATTGCACTGTAATGTGTCACTTGTGTGTACCAAAGAATAATACAGATTTCTATTTTTGTAATTAATTTTGTAAGATTTTATATATTGAATAAAGACTTTTAAATAAATAAAATTATATACAGTATCTTGTGACCAAAATTTGACCAAAAAAATATTTAAAAGTTCAAATGGATTTAATTAAAAACTTAATTAATAAAAATGACCTTAATACTGGCATTCAGAAAAATTAGCTATGTTTGATATGCGTGTTATATATAAATAAGTTATATCCAACCAATACGGTCTCTTTGTGAACATTAGCAAAGCTGTCATTGGTTAATACATCACGAAGGTAATCTAAAATGCATTAATTAATTAATTCATTATGAAAAATTAATTGTAATGTATATAAATAGTAATTACGAAATTTACGAAAACATTCGATTAAAGATTGTTACATCTTTAATTAGTGGCATAAAATGTTACCTTATTTATTTTATATTTGCAAAACAAATTTACCACAAAAACTGTTATTAAATCTTTTCTGTCAAATACAGAAAAGATTATTAGAATATTTTTTAATCAGTGTAAACAGTCGATAATTACTAATTTATATCATATATCAAGTTATGGGCTAATAAATGTTAGTAACAATTTTAGTTTCACTATTATTTAACTTTGATTACATTTTTATTTCATAAATAAACGAACAAATTTAATGAAAAAGGGGCCCATATTGAGAAATCTAAATTGAATTCAATTTGTCAAGTTTCTAAATATAGAAGATCTTAAAATTGCTTTCTAAAAATAGTCATACACATTTATACGTTAGCATTAAGATTATGATTATAATGGTTAACCTTAACCTTATCCTAACCCTAAACGTAATCCATAAATTTATAAGAACGATTTTTATAAACATCTGTTTTAAATTTTCTATATTTAGAAACATTAAATTCAATGAGAAAATGACAGCATGCAAGCAACTTGATCTAGACTTATTTTTTATTCATAGTTTTAATAAAAAAGCAATATCGCACCTATAGCGTCCTCTAGTGCCTGACTTCCAGATAAGCGAGAACCGAACCTGTCACCCAGATCTGCGAGTCTATTAAAAGTTTCATGTTTCCCTATCGCTCCACTGATATGATCCAAGATGCTCCTAATTCCAGCTTTATCATCGAAAAAAACACCAGAATATTGAATTTAATAAAATTTAAGTTATCTATTACATTTATTAAGTATATTTTACTTGTTATAGCATGTTTTTCAATCTTGTTTTTTACTATAGTTTTATTTATTAAAGTTTATTAATTATAGTCTATTGGTATATTGAGCTCAAATATTTTAAGTATATTCCATATGTTAGAAACATCCTCATCCCTCGCCCCCTCTCCTCCCCATGCACCAAAATTTGTTTAACCCATCCCCCGCCCCCCATGGAGTAAATAAGCTTATTGAGTCTTTAAGATTTGGTAGAAAAGATAAAGAACTCAAAGCGAGATATTTATTAAAATAAACTTTCTATTACTCACCACTGCTTGCATTAACTTGTTTTTGTAAGTCACCCGGAAGTCGTTGTGATGTGACGTAGATAAATGACGTCATCAATAACACGAGAGTAATAAAGTTCTCTTTTTGAGTTACCATTGTTTTATCTCTGATGATTTGTCAATTATTTTGTAATAAAAGATTTTTTTTATAAAATATAAAATCGTAATACAAGACTTCGCAACGTCGATTAAAAAATGATTAACTATAAATTACTTCAGTGATTAGAGATACTGTGCTGATGTGACGTTAAGTAAGAAAGTTACTATGAAATTAATTCAATGCGTAACTTAGTATGCTGAATGCAAATGAGTTTTAGATTCAACATTTGTTTTGTGGGAGGGGTTTATGGGAAGGGGGGGGGGGGGCGTAGACTCTTTCAGA
>JAQIXG010006582.1:0-10174 GCA_034700105.1 Oconnorella tubifera
CACATTTAACTAACATGAAACTGACGAACGCTTAAGATACAGAAAATTAACTGCCGAAGGGAAATTAATGATCGTCTTGTTCAGATGCATGAAAATAATATTTCTGATTTATAAATTAATTGGTAAAATTAACGAGCATATACTGTATATATTTCAATGAATGCAGCAGTCAGAATGAAGGAATCAATGCGAAAACAGTGAATTCAATTAACAATGTGTTCACTGAATTCAATTAACTATGAAGCTCGTATTTACAAGTCTGAAATTATTAGTTATTTGAGTGTATCATTAGAAATATATACTGTAACATGACAATATTTAAAACAGCAAACATCAGAAAACGACATACTCTTTTTACAATTGTCATCATTAAAAATTCTGTTATGACTTTCTCACATAGCATTCATTTAAAAAAGCAATTTATTAACTATTTGTTCACATGATTGCAAAATATTGACCAAATAAGAATAAAATACAATATAAATATAAAAAAATTATGAAATACTTTCTCATAAAATAGTAACAACATACTACTGGAGAGAAAATTACTGTAGATTTGTTTTAGAATTTACAATTTGTCACAAACAGATAAAACTAGACATTAAAATTGTAATGCAAAGAAATTGTCACATTATATATCTGATTAATCATACGATTCTCAGCGACACACAGACAAACAGACAGATAGACAGACAGACAGACAGACAGACAGGCAGACAGACAGACAGACAGAAACATAAGGCTATCTAAACAAGTACAGAAACCAAAGTTTAAATTTACGAGACCACAGATAATACTAAATAATTACATTACGAATTAAGTCTGATTTTATAAGCAATTACTAATTACTGCTTATACTAATAATAATAATTAGTATAATGCTTATTACAATGCTTATACTAATACTAATTACTATAATGCATATTATAATTATAATCCTTATACTCATACTAATTATGCAGTAATAAATTTAAAGGACAAATTATAGTAATCATTTTAAAATCAATACTGTACAATACACAAACAATACAAAAACATTTGATTGCAGTCTACAATTATTTAGCAAGATCTTAAATACGGAATATAAAGAAAATAAATAAAACTTTGTTTTCAAAACAGCAATGGAATGAAATTACAGGGAAGTTTATTACAACAAAATTATATTTTCTTAATACCCACCCCCCCCTCCAAACGATCCCCACCCCCTCATATCTATAATTAAACCCCTCCCCCCATAAATACTAATATAAATTTTTTTCAATCATGTATATTAAAAAGTAATATTATAAAACCCACATTTAATAAAAATCCACTGGATTTTAAAAAGGTCTTCTCTTTATTAGTCAAATTAATTAGTCAGTTAACGTCACATCAGCACAAATGGCTATTTCTTTAAGATGTTGGAGCGCAGAAATTAATAAATATTGAGAAAACTAGACCATTTCAATGCAGATCAGTAAAACATCAATCTTTTTCAATGACATTGCAAAAACATCTAGGCTTAATATAGTCTACGTTCTATATTTAATATATATAAATTAAATATAGAATTAATATATAATGTGTACAAAAACGGACATTATATCACCGCAGTGACTAGAGCGCCAGATCAATTAAGCAGATCAATAGTCAGTCAGATAAATTACAAACGCGCACAGCGCAATGTTTTATCAGATGAGACGCCTATTAAACGAAATGAAGCTTTCGCAAGACATTATGCAAAATACATATACCATCAACTCATAGAAATAAGAATATCTATCTAATATCTAAGAGTATGTATATTTATTTACTGAGTGCTGGAAAAAGAAAAAAAGAATTTGAAAAATAGCAAAAGTCAAGTTTGCACAAATTCTTTGCCTCACTGATTTTTAATTTCACCAATCCCATACTCATAGACAGCTTAGTCAACCAGGGAAGTTTCTACCACCACCTGGAGTTGAACAAAAAACACATAATGCAAGAAGCCAACGTTTTATCAATAAACCGTTCAGTATCTCTTTTACTAATTCCATATACACTATACACAATTAATTACTAATTATTATTATTAATTAACTAATAAAAATAAATGTTTCAGGGACGTTTGGCTCCACAGTACGTATATATAAAAAGACGAAATATTTTTATTGCGTTATACTGCGTACACTAGATTGTCAATTTGGCAATAATTTCACAAAACTTTGGCATAAAATGTCATTTGCCATTTGCAAGAGCGGCAGGGTTTCTCATCACTTCAACGATGTCTTGAAACGACGGCCTTTTTTCAGATCTGCAAACAAATTCAATTACGCAACGTTGAAGATATTAATAGTAATATACAGAATTAATTCAAGGTAATGAAAAAATTAAAGGTAATATAATGATTTCAATGTAGTAGATTGAAGTATCTTACTAAAGAGTGCAGCAAAAATATCAAAAACTATCAAAAATATCATATCAGTAAGATAAATAGATTAAGAGTGCATCTACATATCTAATATTTTGAATAAATCTAAATCTAGAAATGAAACAAAAACCACTCGAACACAACCAATCAAAAGAAGCTTCATTCAGAAATTATTCTCTCAATATAAGTACATTAAATTTGTTTATTTTTCAACAACAAAAATCACAAAAGCATCTCAGAAAGTATAAAAATTAAAATTAAAAACAAAAGCAATTAAAATTTTCATTATTTAACGTTTGTCAGCCAAATTTTCTCCTTATTTGCTATACTATTCAAACTATTAACTTACTGCGTATTATTAAACATTAAAATGTCAGAATTGAAAACACTACAATTAGAACTTATACGATATAACAACTTTTGGATATTTTATTGCGATCCCAAGGATCCCATATTTTTATCCATTCGATTTATCCATCACTCGTTAATGAAGTACCGAGTACAAAAAACAAATTAAAAAACAATAATATAATGACACAAAAAAACAAGAATGAGGAAATGAGACTGTCTCTTACTGTCTCTCCCAACATCGTCTCATAATATCGTAGACAGCCGGTGGACAAGCTGCCGGTCTGTCCATACGTTTATCCTGGTCTAACATCTCCATTATTTGAGCACCCTTCATGTTCTACGCAATCAACAATTCCAGGAATAAATTTATTTTATTTTCTAAAATAAAATATGTTTATCATTTAATTAACAACAGAATAAATTTCCGAATAACAAGATTAACAAGTCATTACATAATTGTCGCCTAAAGTCACATCAGCACAGAAAATTTACTGACAGATTTACCGATATAACTTGTATTTACTTCATAACGAGGTTAAATCAATCATAATTATCAATTTATCATAGCGTGTGCTGTAATAAGCAGCAGAAAAATACTTGGCCATTAAAATACTTGATTCGCATACTGAACATACTTGGACAAAAAATTTAATAGTTTTTTACTATTAAAAACTTTTAAAATACTTGGCACCCATACTTGGCAGGCAAAAATTAACATAGTTGATACAGTACTTTATAAAATACTCTTCCTTATAGATTAACAAAACACCTTACAACAATAGTTTATCTCACAAGGAAATTCAAAAAAATCTTTTAAAAACACCCCTAAGACATAATTTGGACTAGCCCTAGCATTATCTAAAACATATAAGATAACTTAGACTCATCCGACATTAGCGTAAAACATCCCTTAAACTTAAAACTTGGACTCACCCTAGTTTAATACAAAAAAATAAGCGAGTCTATTAAAAAAATTTAGAGTCACTTTACACAAACATAAAACACCCCTTAACTTATAACTTGGACTCACCCCATAAAACACCCCCTTAATCTTATAATTGGACTCACCCTAATTAACATAAAACATCCCTTAACGTATAACTTGGACTGACCCTATAAGGTTTGGCTCCGTATGAAGTGGCCTCCCATAAAGTGACCCCGTAGCTCCAAACGTCAGACTTGGAGTCAAACTTTAAAAAGAATATACACTCAGGGGCGTACCACTTTAGAGGCCATTTACCCGCGGATGGAGCCTAAAAAAAATTAAAAAATGAAACAAAAATGACAAAACATTAACCAGAACCAGAAAATAACTTTTAGACTGTGTGAAACATTGTTTGTATAATATGGTACTCTTTAGTAAGACGCTTAATTTACAGCAATTTATAATTAATAATTAATTTATATATAAGATAATTTATATCTTTGACATAATTCATATAACAGAATAATCCATGACATTAAACCTAATCTTACCTAAAATATTAACTTTATATTCATATTATAAGAGTATAACACTAACCTTGTAATAATTGTATTATACGCATATAATACTACTATTATACTCGTATAATACTACTATTATACGCGTATAATACTAACCTTGTAGTAGTCATTTCCCAGTCCCAATGCCTTACTCATTCCAAAATCACTGATCTTTGCGTGCTCTTCACTCGCCAGCAATACATTTCTAGCGGCTAAATCTCGGTGCACATATTTTCTACTTTCTAAGTATGCCATACCTTGAGCAACCTGATTAAATATAAGTATATACTAGTCAAGACTCGTTAGAGAAGTGGTTAGAGCGCTGGACTCGGATGCGATAGGTCCAGGTTCAAATCCTGGATAGCTCACTATTTCTCTAACTCGCTGTGCCCTTGAGTAAGACGCTTAAATTGACATCTACGTCTGAGACGTCGTTATAATACGATAATCCATGACGTTAAACTTAATTTTAATTCATATCGCACTCAAATGAAATTATTAACAAAATAACTGTCATTAATGTAATGTTATATATATAACTGATGTATCGCTTTGTTTTATTTTTAATGTTAATATTACATTACAAGTATTACAAGTCAGTATTACAAGTTAAACTGTAAATCATAACATTACATAATGTAAACATTACATTATGTATTACTGAAATTGAAATTGTATTGTTTAAATTGAATTTGTTATAATAACAGTATATAATAATACGTAAATGTTTATGATATATACTAATATACACACAGTATCAGAGACACAGACAGACAGATAAATAAACAGGCAGATAGACAGCCTGTCTAGACTTACTTGAAGCATAAGTTGAAGAATAGTTTTCACAGCGACCCTACACAATAGAAATAAATAGAGGTTTCTCAAAATAAAACGTCACAAATAATTATAATTATAATGATAAGATATTTCAAAGATGATTCTAATTAAAAATATTATTTAATATAATTCTAATATAATTTTAACTAAAAATCTTACCGAAATAAAGCTAACGATATAACTCTAAAATGATTCCATCTAAAAACATTACCACAATAAACCCAACGATATAATTCTAAATGATTTTTTAACTGAAAACGAAAACAAAAAACTAACGAATGATGTTTTAGCTTGAGGTATTTATTGAGAGGACCGAATGGAGCCAATTCCAGGACCAGCATAATGTTGTCAGACCTGCAGACCCCGATCATTCGCACGATAAAAGGATTACTCAAGGAAGCCATTAAATGCGCTTCTTGTAACAAATCAGTCTGAATCGTAAAGACAAATGTAGCGAATTAAGAAAAAAGTACAAAAATCATAAAATTAGCAATTTAAGTAAGCAATGTTTTTCATCAATATCTTAAAACATTGATTAAAGCATTAAAACTCAAAGCATTAAAAACCATTCATCCTCATTCAAAAAGCATCCAATACCATTAGCACTCATTCACTAGCGTTAAAACCATTAAAAATTACTTTAAATATCATTCAAATCATTCACAAACTTCAGCTGCAGCCAGATCCGATTTCTTGAGCAGTTTAACGGCCACCGGCACGTCATTACCACGATGTTTATACACGCCCTGTAATACCTGACCAAAGTTGCCATTGCCGAGTACATTGGTAAGGTCAAGGTCGCGACTGTTGAGATTAAAAACGTCATCAGATCGCGGCACTGAGTCGTAGATCTTCTGCATGTCATTGACGTATGCGGGTGGGATGGGGAGAGGCCGATGGACTGAAATAATGATAGAGTAGGATAAGCGAAAATATATCTTAATTTCTAGCTAGACAGCTATCTAATTATCTAGCTATCTATCTATCTGTTTATCTATCTGTCTATCTATCTAGTCATCTAATTTATTAATTTATCTATCTATCTATCTATCTATCTATCTATCTATCTATCTAACAATCTAACTAGCTAGCTATGTCTATCTACCATCTATCCATCTAACTGTCTGTTTGTCTGTCTGACTAACTAACTATCTAACTAACTACCTAACTACCTAACTACCTAACTAACTAATTAACAAACTAACTAACTATCTATCTAACCAATTAGCTAACTAACTATCAAATTAAATAACTACCCGACTACCCACATAAAATGAGCAAACATACTTGTTACTCAAAACAGCATTCAAACTTTATAATTAACTACACAAATAAATACACATATGAATTAAATACATCTATGTTAAAACTACAACACCAAATAAAAGTTTTTAGCTTACCTTGACTTTCAACAACTATATCCGGTTCATCAAAACTATCATCAAGAACAGAAACAGATATTCCAGGATTATCAATCTAAAAGAAATAAATATTCATTTCTTTCATGAGAAACGTTGAAAGGCAAATATTTTATTTCTTTTTCGATAAAGTAGAAAATTCTTAAAATAAATGAAAATCTAATAAAATATAAAAGATAGCTTACCCTGCCACCATAGATGGGATTAAGACTTGTACCAAATAAATCTGAAAGTCAATCATTTATCACGATGATTAAGATTCAAAGAAAAAATATGAACTGTTAGAAATAATATTACATTATTATATTACTCAGTTGATACTATTATACAATATTAGATATTTATTTGTGTACAACTAGATTATATCCTATTATAACATCATACTATATGCTGATTTGATATAAATATACTATTATACTTGATACTGATTTGATACTATTATGCTATATAATAATTTTGATACTACAGTATAATACTAGGTACTACTTATACTTGATAGTCATTTTAATACCGTTATACTAGATACTATTATACTAGATATACTGATTTTGATGCTATTATACAATAAGTATACTATTATACTAGATACTACTTATCTTGATACCATTATTATACTAGATACTATTATAATAGATACTTATTTAGATACTATTATACTATATACTGATTTTGATACTATTATACAATATACTATTACACTAAATACTTATTTGGATACTACTATACTTGATACTATTTATTATAAGGCTAAGACTTCATAGAATACTATATACTAGTACAATACTATAAGTACTCTATACTATGTAATAACAATAACATATACCAGCAGATATTGTCACATCAGAAAATGTCAGTAAAGAAATAAAAATTACAGTTTTTCATTTTAGATAATTCTAACCATTAGTAGATTGGCTGCTGAATTAGTATTCAGGCAGCATTTACTTAGCCATCATTATTATTCATTAGAAGGTAAACTTATGTAATTAAATTGACATGAAAACAACAATATTCTTACATAAAAAGATAAATCTTATCTTGGAGTATTTTTCTATATTAAGAGATAAGGCTTATCTTTCAGTATTAGTATATAAAACGATCAGTCTTATCTTTCAGTATTTTATAAAAAAAATAATTGATATCTTTAAGTATTATTGTACGAAAAACTAAGCCTTATCTTTCAGTATCTATGTGCAAAATGTTAAGTCTTATGTTAATAAATAATAAAATATTTTCAAATTTTACAACTTCGGAAACAGTTAAAATTACACAAACAAAAACCAAGCAGAAAATTCACCACACACACTTAATACACAACAGAGATCAAAATTATTTTATACAAGAAATAATAATACAATAATTACTGTTAACTTAATAAAAATATTATGAAAAATATAGCTTTGCATTTCATTAAATGTACAACTCTAAAAAACATACAATATCTTACATGCATTTTAACTATATAATAATGATGCAAATTATTTTTAGCTCCGGATATGAATTGATAGTATATTTATCGCAAATAAAAAAATTACTGTCAGAATTTATAAGTGCTTAAAATAAATCATACCATTAAGATTTACAACTATTTAATTTCAATAGCAAAACCGATCTGATATGATATAATATAATTAATAGTTATAATATTACTAGAGCTATTAATTACGTTGATATAAGATATCGATGTATAATATATAACTACATTGATAAGTACGAGTAAAGATAATGAAAGTTGTTATCAGTTTCATAAAGTTCTCTATCTCAAACAGCTTCATTGTTATCGACTTAACTTTAGCATAATAAAATAATGACAATCAGTATTAAAGATGATAATAAAAGCAATTTAAGTTCACAATTATATGAACGATGTCTCAGACGTAGCTGTCAATTTAAGCGTCTTACTAAAGGGTGCAACGAGTTAGAGAAAATTGTAAGCTATCCGGGATTCGAACCTCGACCTGTCGATTTCGAATCCAGCGCTCTAACCACTTCTCTAAAGAGCCTTGACAAAGAGTTGATGATCATAATAAGTTTTTCATCTAATGTCATGCATGTATATCACTTAAACACGTATATAAAATATACATGTATATAGTTTTATACATATATACGTGTATACATACTTCTTTCTTTCTTTTTAAAGTTTTCTTTAACACACGATTGAGTCAGTTTACATAGAAGTCCATCCATCTTATTGTAATAATGAGCAATCATCTACAATCATGAATCATAATCAATCAATCATAAATCATGATCAATCAATCATCTACAATCATAACCAATCAATCATTTCAATCAACCACTGCAATCACCAAATATCTATATCATCATAATTAACCATATAACAATCAATCAATTATTTTTAATCAAGAATAAAAATATTTGACTACATCTACCAACATTTGGTCTACCGACATTTGGTCTGCTGCAACATTAAGGTTAGCATTAGGACTAGACTTAAGTTTAAGACTACAGTTAATGCTAGTGTTATGGTTAATGTTAAAATTATTATAAGCATTACAGTTAGTGTAGAAATAATGTCGGTAGACCAAATATCTTTAGACCAAATGTCTTTAGACCAAATGTCAGTAGACCAAATGTCGGTAGACCAAATGTCGGTAGACCAAATGTCGATAAACTAAATGTCAGTAGACCAAATGTCTTTAAACCAATTGTCAATAAACCAGATGTTAGTAGACCAAATGTCAGTAGACCAAATGTCTTTAGAACAACGTCAGTAGAATAAATATCCGTAGACAAGTTTTCGCAAAAGTCTGTTTTCTAGTAAACAGACTAAAGATTCGTAAAAGAAATATATCTTACATCCATAAGATTTTCAAATCTAGGTCCATCCTCAATGGCCCAAGTGTCCCCATCAGTTGCTCTGTGTTTATCAATCCTGTAATGCTTCGTCAATCCTTTGGTACTTATACTCAAAGCAAACGAATCTTTATCTCGAATCCTAACCCTAAATTCAATTGAATCGAACTCGCTGCACCCTTTAGCAGACGCTTAAATTGACAGCTACGTCCGAGACATGACTCATAAAATACGATAATCCAGACATTAAACTTAACTAACTGACAGGTCATTGATTGATTGACTAATCATTGACTAATTATTACTGACTGATCATTGACTAATTAATCAATAACTGACTCGTTATTAACTGATAGATCATTAACTGATTGACTTACTACTGACTGATCATTGACTTACTCATTTTATAATCTAGTTATTGATCAATGAAATCAGTATCCCACTCACTGATTGACTAACTGATCATTATCCCACTGACTGACTGATTAACTAACTGATCATTAACCCACTAACTGACTAACTGATTGACTACCTGATCAAAGCCTCATCTAGAAATTTATTAAAACAACAAATCTATCCAATCATATACTTCACTGTTTCGCTTCATCTGTTTATTTATTCTACTTTTATTCAAACCATTTATTATAAAAACTTAATAAAAAAGCGGCTCCAAAAATTACAGAAATTTTCCATCATGATGTCCCGACTTCTGCATGATCCTGTCAGCAGCTTCTCTTGTTAGTGTCCCATGGAACCAGTCCTGTTCCTCGTGTAAGCTCCGCGCAATCTTGGACACAAACTTCTGTCGCTGCGGGCCCAGGACATTCTCTAGTCTATCCGACTAAAAACAGATCATTCTAATCCAATATCTGAATTA